>LPNX010951513.1:42195-100427 GCA_001517045.1 Pseudotsuga menziesii | reverse complement strand
CACACACACACACACACATATATATATAATTTACTAAATTCACTTTGATATTAGTTATATTTTGTTTTTCACTTTGATATGCTATATGGATTAGCCAACAGGGACATGGAAGAATTAAATTTCATTTTTTTTTCTGCATCTAATTTTCTGGTTTCCCGACATTGGGTAGGCCATCATTTTGGGATTCTATGATAAATTGTGTGTCCAAGATTGGTGGTTTCACCATTCTTGACCACCCTATTAGACTCTATGCTTTGATTTTCTATACAATAATAGAAAGTAGTTTCGATGGAAATCACACACACAAAAACATGGGTGTATTATATATATAATAGTTTAAAATGATACATAAATATAAATATTACATTGAGAACCTACATTTATTTTGGTAACTCCAAAGTAAATTTAATTGAACAGTTCATGTTACCTTCATGCAAGGGGAGTAATTTATGGGTAATTTGATTCATTTATGGAGGGTTTAAGTCAATGTTGAAAAATTCAAGTTAGCTAGTGTCTGGGAGTGTTTTTGTAGTGGTTTAGAGTCAGTCTTAGTGGATTCAAGTTACTATGTTGAGAACTTGAATGGGTCAGTCGATGGTATTGAGGATCATCTGTGATTGAGAGTTTTTTTCTCAGTAGCATTTAGCCAATCTCTTGGAGGAAATTTAAATTAGACTAAATGGATTTGAATTGCTCAGGAGGTCATTCAATCTTTGATGGTTGATTTTGTTGTTTAGTGCAGAGTGTGGCCCTGAAAAGAATGTGAATGCCAAAAGAGGGTTTTGCATGATATTGTGCACACATTTGTACACCAATTGTCTTATATGCAATGGAGATAATGTAAAGAGAGTTTAGTCATACATTGGAGAGAATGCTCTCCCTTCAATTCAAATACCTGAGGAGGAGGATTTGAATTGATTCTATTCTATTTCAGTCATTCCTTCATTCATTGAGGAATGGCGAGTTGTTCATGCCATGATTGTTGAGAGGTGGGTAAGATTATGAAATTGGGACCCCATGTATGCTCTAATATGTGTGTTAATTGTGTGGTTTGAGCACGGGGATACTAGTTGTGTTTGGAGTAATCCTAATCAACTCTAGTATACTTCCTATGTGTCCCACCGCTTTTCTTTGTCTTGATCCTACACATAAATCCTAATGGTCAATGGCGATGTATTGAGGGACCTAGGATGTGAATGGATTACTATTTCACTTGGTAGTGGGGTGGAGGAGTAAGTAGGTGGAAAGGGACTAAGTTATGGATTCTCAAACTGATATTTTATTTATGATATAGTTTCATGGTGCCTACCGCTTGTCTTCCTCTGGGACCTGCACATAAATTATGATGGTGAATGGTGGTGTATTTAGGGACTTAGAATGTGAAGGGATTACCATTTTGGTGATGTATATAGGGACCCAGAAGGTGAAGGGATTACCATTTTGGTGATGTCCCGAGGTACCTAGAAGGTGAAAATTTTCCATTTCACTTGGTAGTTGGGTGGAGGACTAAGTGGGTGGAGAGGGGGGAAAACCTATGGAATAAATTCACGTGTTTATGTTTATCAGTTTTTGGTCCTGAGTTTTATCCTTAGATATCAAGTTATAAGATTCCATGACTGTGTGAATTCCTAGACCTCAGCTCAGGGGTGACATGCACAAGTAGATTGGATTGACAATACCTAAGGTTGGGAGGAAAGTTGTCCAGTTGATGTCATTTGTGCCTTTATAAAAGATAAGTATTTATATTATTTATACTCTTTAGGTATGATGTTGTACATGTGCCCATAGAGGCTAATAGTGTTTAATTTAATGAAGCATAGGATCTTCAGGAATGCCTGAATTAAATTTGAAAAGAAGGTTGTAGAAGAGAGGAAGAATATATTAAATACTGATCAATTATTCATGGAAAAATTGCACACACATGGAGAAAAAATTGGAAGAATATCATTACATCCATTACTCAGTTAATTATATGCAATAAAATGGTGTTACAAATAGGATAATTTGAACTCCTAAGATATTATTCGAATCTACCAACCCGTACTGACTCCAGAGCTAACTCGACGTGGTAAAATCACCACTAGAGCTCATTAATGCAACTACGGATCACTGAGTCAGTTCACAAAAATTTAATTGACTGAGTTCAGTGATAAAAGGTTCCCTACTTTCCTCAAATCATGCAAAGTGGCGCTACTAAGAGTGACATTGAACTAACTGATGGGAATCAGAGCATAATTGAACATAATTGAACACTGAATAGGGTCAATCGTTGATGACTATTGGTGGCACTCGGAGTGGGTTCCTAAATTATAGGGATTGGTCTTTGGAGCTCCTAAAATCATGCATACATGTGCATTGATTGTTAGGTGGCCCTCAAGTGAGTACCCCATGACACTAGTGAAGTGGGAATGACCTCCTAAGCTAGGAAAATACAAATAGACTATGATGGTTAAGGGAGGATTAATTAATAATCCTAAAATCTCCCCTTAATCCTAACTTGGCCAACCTGGAACCTGGAAACTAAGACCAAAGGTCACCCATACAATCTAAATGCAAAAAAATATTGCTTAACAACCAGGAAATGGGGAAAACCTCATGGGAAAACACCCCCCCTAAAAAATAAGCAGGAAAACCAGGATCAAGCTTTCACATCAAGAGAAAATATTCTTCTTGAATAAAAAACTTGTGAAAATATTTTTGCAATCTGCATATCTGTGGAGCAGTAATGCAGTGTCATGGTCCTTGTATACAATAGTTTCCTAGTATTGTGCATGTGAACCTCTCTACCTTCCTCCAATATGATGACAAATAGTAGAAGAAATGTTTCCTTTGTCTCTTCTTTCTGGAGGAAGAGTGACATGATCCAATTTGTTCTTCAGTGAGAAGAATTGTTGATCGGACCTTACCATCATGAAGCATCTCTCTAGGAGGAGTGGATTTGCTTGACATAGCACAAGGCTTTCTTTTTTAAACTGATATCTTGTTCTCCTCATGTCAAATGACTCTCTATTCATGTTCCGAGCACCTCAATAAACGTTTGATCCCATTTAAGCCTAGTATTGGGATTAGGGACTGGATCTGATTGAAATTCCATAAACTGATTCAACTAAGTCCTCTACCTCTGATTTTGAATCTGAAACATTAATGGAAACATTATCATATGGATCTGATTGAAATGAATCTTCAATTCCATAAACCGATTCAACTAAGTCCTCTGCCTAAAATTCTGAATCTGAAACATTAATGGAAACATTATCATTTGCAAAAGGTTTAGGTAGGATGAATTTACCTTCCCTTTCCAATGGAAGCTGAGACTGTATGAGATTTGAGTATGGCATAAAGTGTGAGAATTCATATTCCTTAGAGGCATGGTTTGCAACACCTTTATCTATAATATTCCCAATTAAGATATTGGAGATCTTCACTGATTCGAGACTAAATACAACTAACTTTGGTGAACCTATATAAGTCATTTGGTATACATACAACAAATTTGTAGCTAAGGAGGGCACATAGAGGAAATTTTTGAACACTCTATGCTCTAACTTGATTGATCCCTTCCCTTTACCTTGGATTTGAGTGTCATATCCCATATGTATACTTGGACCATCAGTAAGTTGTAATGAAGATAATTATTATTTGGATGCAACCATGTTATTGGAGGCTTCTAAATCAAAGAGGAATGCATGTGATTTTGAAAAAACAGCCTTCAGTGCATGGCATCTCTCTTGATATTCATTCTTGTATCCATAGTCGTCCTTCCTTACACCTTCGTAGAGGGAAATATTCTATTGCTCAAGGAGTTTTGACATCTGATCTATGGTCTTCTTCACACAATATTTATATGTATGGCTTCCTTTCTTATAGTAGGAGCACTTTCCCTTGACAAACCTATGATTTTTTTCCTCCTTAGATCTTGAGGATTCATCTGATCGATCAAACTCTTATTTAGGTTCAAATTCAGTGTTCCTCTTCTCCTTTCCTTTCTACTTCCTCCTTGCTTGTGGATTATTTGTCTCACCAGTCAAGAGAGCTTGATTTTTGGATGTTATGATGGATCCCATATATATCAGCTTGTCTTGTTCATGTATTAGAGGTTCTATGAAGGCATCAAGGGATGGCATTCACTAATGAGGAGTTGTCGGTCTCCTGGAGTGAAAGGTGGATACAAAAATTGAGAATTATGGGCCAATTTTGCTCGTAATTAAGAGCACCAATTGCTCATGCTTCTTATCAATCCCACACTGCTTGCATTGCATGACAAAATATTTGAATTTTGAGAAAAAATGTTGTATAGTTTCGAAGTTGCTAGGTTGTAGGGCTATCAGCTCATTCTCCAAAATATGACCCCTCGTGTCATCCTGCTTTCCTAACAAGGATTCAAGCTTCTCCTATACTTCTTTTGGGGTTATCAGTCCACCAATATGGAAGAGTAGCTCCATGGATATGTGGATGCACATGAAGCTAAATTCTTCATCCAGCTTGTTCAGATACCTCAACTTTTCAAGAGGCTATTGGGGTTCAACCTCTCTACCCTAGGTGACCCTGTATAGACCCTTGTTGCGCAAGAATATTTGAATATAATCCCTCCAATCAATATATTTTAATGGGGTGAGGATTATGGGTGTCAAAACTATTGAATTCTCCATCTTACAACTTCAAAAATAGCTAATTCTTCAAAAAATATTTGAGTGTACCTGCAAAAACACTGCAAAACACTTCAATTTGCAATCAAACCAATTCAAACACTCTCCACTTCGACATGTGCATTTTCTATGGGTGCATCACATCTGGATAGAGCTCTCTAGACAAAATCCAGAGGGAGCAAGGAAAGAATACCGATATTTATGTGGAACCCAATTTCTTTTGGTGCATCAATGGAAGTTTATGAGGTTTGAAGTTGGCATGGATACCTTCTTTAATGCCATGTTTAATTTAATTAATCATAGGATCTTTCGGCCTGCATGAATTAAGTTTGAAAAGAAGGATACATAAGAGCGGAGGATTATAGTAAACACTGATCAATTATTCATGGAAAAATTGCACACACATGGATACAAAATTGGAAGAATATCATTACATCAATTAATCAGTTAAATGAATGCAATTCAATAGTGTTACAAATAGGAGAATTTGAATTCCTAAGATAGGATTCGAATCTATCAACCTAGAATGACTCCAGAGCTAACTCAGTGTGGGGAAATCACCGCCAGAGCTCACTAATGCAACTTTGGATCACTGAATCATTTCATAACCAATTAACAAACTAAGTTAGGTGAACAAAGGTGCCCTACTTTCCTCAAATCATGCAAAGTGGCACTAGGATGACTGAGAGTGAACTAACTAATGGGAATTAGAGCATAACTTAACATAACTGAACACCAACTAGGTTCAACTTCTAATGATTGTTGGTGTCACTCAGAGTGGGTTCCTAGATTATAGGCATTGGTTGCTATAGCTCTTAAACTCGTGTAGACATGCGCATTGAGTGTTAGATGGCCCCTAGGTGAGTCCCCCATGGCACTTGTGAGGTATCCTTGACCTCATAATATAGGAAAAGACAAATAGACTATGGTTGTCAAGGGAGGATTAATTAATAACTCTAACAAATAAATCTATTACATTATATATTTTTTATTTGTATATATGCTCATGGTGAATGGATAACCCAATGTTGATATGTTAGACTAGCAATTAGTAGCTAGTTTGTTTATGAAATTTAAGTCTATTATGAGGTTTGATTTTAGGACATCCCATATGGTCATGTATGGATATGTGGATTAGATCATCCATGGGATTTATGACTGATATTTAATGAGGAAAAATATGACCTAAAGTAGACCGTGTTATAAATATGTTATTTGAGGTAAAATAGAATACTGATTTAGTGGAAATTTTAGGAGGCTATTTCCTTATGGATTATGACCATTTTTAGGTCTAATATTTGGGCAATCCATATGGAAATATATGGTTGTACCATATCAGGTCCCATATGGTTTTATATACTGATAATTTCCTGTATTAAATCTAATATGCAATAATATTGTATAAATCTTCTTTAAGGAAATATGGTAATGTTGATTTTACTATGATGTTAGAAGCTAGTCTTTTGTTGAATTATGTTCATGGAATAGACTAATATTTAGTATAAACTACATGGACATGTATGGTTGTACTAAGTTAGATCCAAGAGGGGATTGTAAGTTTGAATTTATCGCTATAAGGTCTACTATATTTCTTTAGAATGTTGAAATGTTGAATGTTTACTGTCATAAATGGAGTTCTGTGAAAGAATGTAAGTCTGATTTATTTAGTTGATTAGATGGATATGGGTGGATTCCCATTGGAGTATTGATAGTTAGTAAACATGTGAAGAGGTTCTGGTGTTGGCGTCGATTCCACTAACCCAGGTTCATACTCCTTGTCCACCCAACAAAGCTCAAGATATCATCCCAACGAAGTGTAAATCCATTGACAACACATGTGAGGAAAGTGAGGTCTCAGCCAAGATATATATGGGGACTACTAGAACCAATTTTATATAGCTATGGAAGGGGATTTCTTCATCTCAACATTAACAATCGATTTGACTGAAACAAAGGGATGGATCATCGTCGAAACATCAAGAGAGAAGGTCAATCCTTCAACACATTCACATCATATAAGAATATACAGAACTACCAACACATGCAATATATATAAAGAATACACATCTAAACCATATTTATTGTCAACATTCCACAATATAAGTGCGACCAACTTATAAAGATTCAAACACAAGACAGACAAACATCAAATACACAGAGATTTAACGTGGAAATCCATAAACAAAAAAACCACAAAATCACTCTTCATCTGGAATGAGTAATATTTGGAAGGTTTTTGGTCTGTGCACACAGCTTGTAGACTTCTCTCATAATCTTCTTTATAATTAATAGGTTTTCTCTATCTTTCTCATGCTCTCATTATTTCTCTCTTCTGTCGACCTCTATATCTAAATCACAGTCATCAAAAGTCCATAAAAGGTATTTAGTCATCCATTGTCAGTCATCTATCATTTTTTTGTCTCCAAACATCTTGGATCGACCCTATATACATCTTACAATTCTTGTTCCAACAGTCGACTAGTTCTCGACTGAAAATCAACTGGTTTTTCTAACTACCCAATGAATCTTGTTACATTAATAATGGAGCTAATGTCCCAACTTACAATCACACCCACTCCTAAAAATAGTCTATTATCCTAACTTAAATCATCATTACATTTATTTTTTCCTCATAAAATATCAAATTCCTGGATTCGACTTACTCTTCTCCTTTTTTGTCATTGCCTTGCTTGTCTTGCGACCAGATTCTTCACAATTCTGACCAAAACTAGTATGATCTTTCCCAGGGTCAACAGACCACTTACATGTGGCTCATCCTGAGCCACTTTATCCAGAGGTGTCTTTCTCATTGAGTTTACTTTGAAACTTCTTACAGATACTCATCACCCCTTCTGCTTATATTTGCACATCTTCTTTCCTTTTCTGCATTTCTCAACAAGTTCAGAACTAATATGTTTCGAAGTTGTTTCTGTTGTTTCTCCTAGTTCATGTCGCACACGCTCATGCACCAAGTGTATGCTTCTTGTAACCTACTCTACTTCATCCTAGAGCTCTGTGACATGTATTGTTCATCTTTTTTGTTTTTTCCATGGTTTGGTAACCTACTGTTGTAATTTTTTGAAGTCAGTAGCCTTGCTCATCTTCTTAACCCATGAAAATTTCTTCGACTCATTTCTTATCCCATTTAGATTCGCTTCTGCAGTATGAAATTGATCTGTAATTTGATCCAACTCTGCATCATCCATCAAGGCTTCCCATGATTGAGAAAACATGTGCATATTCTATGGCACAAAGCGCATCGACCTCCTTTTTTTCTCACATTTTCTATTACTTCCTTTTGTCGCACTTCCAGTATCTCGGGGGGTGTACTGGGAGTTAGATTTGCTTATAAAGATTTAATTCATTAGCTAAGGTCGATAGCTACCTCCCCAAGTTTAAAAACTCTTGCGTCTAGGATCATTTCAGTCGTAATTCCCTCTTCGAAGAAGTTATGGCATGCGAGCGTGATAGTCTGCTCTAATCTTTGCATGTCCTCCTACCATCTCTGTGATTTTTTCTTCATTTCTTTCACTTTGTTCTTGAGCGATGTGAAGTTATTCTTTGAATTTTTGAGCTTCTTAAACACCACATTCTCTCTTTCCTTCAACTCATCTAATGCATCTTGTTGAATGAAAAACAATACTTACATGACTAATGTATTTGATAATTTAATTATGATCCGACGCTCCCAAATCAAGTTCCTTAGAAGGAACTTCTTTTTTTTTGTTTTGTGGTGTCAAGGGTACCTCAACAGGTTGATCCTCTGAAGTACCAGCTTCTTCCTGTGACTCAATCTGGAACGGTTCCTACTCGAATGCTAATCTAACTTCTTTTACTGCGACAGAGAGAGTCTGCAGTAAGTTAGTAATGCCTCCTACCAAGTCTGTATTCAACTTCATACATCCTCTTCTAAGTCTCATTGGAAAATTCCTCCATTTGATCAGCAATGAGGTTATAGCCATCATTGGTAAGGCCACTAGCTCGAGTCGTTTTATCAGCCTTTTGTTTCTTTTGACTCTTCTTTGATTCTTCAATTATTTTTCGCTTGTCACCTAGTTCCAAATCTGTCGGGGTCGTGTTGGATTATTCTTTGATTTCATAGGGGGGGATTCATGGGATTTCTTCTCCTTGTTGATCTCCTCCTTGGTTTCCTGAATTTCCATTCTATTGCGGGTCAATATCAGCAGATAGTTGATCATCAATGAAAGGTTGTGTCCACTCTTTGGGCCATTATTGAATAATTGTTTCAATGTCTTCATCTATTAGCCAAAAATCAACGGTTAACCATTAGTTCTCAAGGTATTATCGAGGTTGTAGATAGATGTGGTGAGCCCCGACCAAAAATTTGATAATATTGTAAAAACAATTGACAGTATCTGTAGAAATCCTTGCTTGATACCCAGTGTGATGCCTCAATGCATCATCATGTAAGTAAAACTCAACATTATTGTCCTTATGTCGGTGTAAATTATCCTTCTCATACCATAGGTTTTGTTATCACACCCCTTGACATGACACAGGCACATACATCCACTGGTAGTCTAGCAGCTTGGTCCATGTGATAAAAGATATCAAAATTATCAACCATGAATAGGTAAAAGGAGTACCTTTCTCTTAAGCATAGGTGGCATCTTCTAACAACTCATTCAGCAGATAGGTCAACCAGTTCATTTGGACACCTGCAACACACTGTTCTGCTACAACAATGGTTCTAAAAGTATTGGTATGGTTTCATCTTCTTCAGTATATTGCTCAATAAATATAGATACAATGGAGATTCTTCTCTTATCTCTTGTTAGGTCTTATTTCTCCTTCATCCAGCTGACTAGGTTCGAGTCCTACTCTTTTTAAGTGAATAATGGTAATGGGTCAAGCCTTGTAAGAGGAATTCCATTGATTGAATCTATTAGGTCTACTCCCACCAAAATTCGTCGATTCAATCATAGGAAACCTCCATGAACAAACCAACAATTGTTTCATCGTCTCCAAATAAACTATACTTCATATTTTCTTCAATAATGGAACTTGTTTGACCACCTTCTTCCATGTCATCATCATCAAAGAAGCTTGTCTTTTTTCTCATCGATATCAACAATCCTTCCATCTTTAATTAGATGCTTAAATTTATTGTTACCAAATTTGGGATAGTGGAGCCAGTAACATTGGCCTCCTACAACATCTCATAATCATCTTCATCAAGTTCCTAATTTTCTTATGTGTCCATTGCTTTTCTATTATATTTCTTTGGCTTCATTTCTTCTCAGAGAAGTCATGTACCGCAACATGGCGAGTTCAGGAAATATTTTGTAGATCGCGGTCTATGAATCCCATCTTCTTTAGATTTGGCAGAATGTATACCATAACATGGATTCCTTTCGAGATGGTTGGATTGAACAACAGATACTTGGAATTCTTGCTAATCATTACGCTAGGAGCATCTTCTTTCCTTGGGGCAATGTATCCAGGAAACGAGGTCTTTGGCCCGAATCTTGATGATTTGGCATCATGGGTAGCCTTGAATATCTGTTGAGGAGAATTTCTATGGTTAGCTTGCTTCTTTATTGAAGGAACAATCAACACTAGTCGTGACACAACTTCTAGAGCTTCTTTAACAATGGGCATGGGAGAAGGAACATCCATGCCATATTCTTAAACAATACTAGTGCTCAATACAAGGATTACCATAATCAATCACATGACTTCGACTTCAATGGGGTTTGTAGATAGATAACTCGGCTCAAGAAATTACTTAGTGAGATTCAAATGAATGAACATACTTCTGCGTGAAGATGCAATAAGTTTACGCATGGAGGAAATCGTTTGCTCATGTGGGTCCACAATAAATGGAGAAGGTGGTGGAAAATTCTATTACATGGGGCAATATTTCCCATCATTCCAATCAACTACCACATGAACCATCACTTCATTAATCATGAAAACAAATAATTATTATGCATTAATGATAGAGGTGACCAAAAAGCACGCCATTGAAATCTCCCGTTATCTCACTTTAACTACCTTCCAATTGTCACTTGCAACAGAAGTTCATCTTGCGACAAATGTATAGTCTATGACAACTTTTCTTGTATGACAAAAGGTTTATATTTAAAACTTGCAACCAAAATTGTGTATAAAAAAACAATTTTTTTAATCGAGCGAAGTACGACTATCTTGATAAGCTTTTAGTTGACTTCCATTCACTAACCCTTTAAAGGGTTTACTATCTAACTTCTACAACTAGACCGCACCCCCGTCGGTGATATATATGACAACATATGGTCCCAGATAGCGCGTTTGAATATTTCGAGGATAGTTTGAAAATTTATTGTCATATAGGAGAACAAAATCACCAACCTAAAACTTCTTGAACTTAATATGGTGGTCATGCCAAGCCTTCTGCCGCTAATGTAAGTAGTTTTGGTTCAGTTATGTAACTGTTTTTAAAGGAACAAGATAAATGTAAGTCTGGGAAAGAACCAATGGTTCGATTTTTGTTGCAAGGGGAGGCTATCAAGCTGTGGTTTATGAGCTAAGTGTAAAAAATCTTATGTGTTTTTTATGACTGAATTATGAAATACATGCAACTATAAGCCCTATTTAGACTTTTGACTGGTTTCATTTCTGATTTGTGTTAATCACTCAGTTGATATTCTCATTTCTTGTTTAAGGTTATTATGCATGAAATGCTTGTTAACTGTGGGTGGAATTTGCTGCTATTATTTTATTTGGTTTATGATTCTATATGTTATGCATCTCAGTCCTTCAAATATACATGATTTAGTGTTTGCTTTAGTTTCATGAAGTTTCTTCCCTCTTGGCTACAAACTGTACAACCAAAACCCTAGAAAAACCTATTTTACTTAATTGTGTTTATTGAGAATTTGTTGGCTTGTTCTTTCATAGTCTGAGAACAATTTCTAGCACAAACACCACCTATCTTCCTCTATATTGGTATATCTCAATGCAAATAAAAAGCTTCCATTTTTTTTGTCAAATATGCAGTTTGAAGAGGTTTTTTTTAATAGAGTAATTTTTTTCTTAAAAAAAATGTTGGAAATGCTTGAAAATGCTTTTCTGCTTGTGGAAATGTCCCCATAAAAATATTCTCAAGTTGTTCTTCACTCCATTAATATTAACTCTAATCTTAGTTTTTGTTAATATTGAGTAGGTCTTCATATTAACAACAAGCATTTAACAATATTATTCAACGCAAGTGTGTACAACAAATTCCACAAGCCTTTCCATTGTTTATGCATTCATATAAGAATCTCATACATAATAATGCATAATGCATATCGCGAAGATTACCTTTTCACTTTTAGGCTTTCATCTAAAAATCTCATACATAAATATGCATTATTTATTTAAGTCCTTCTAAACTATTAAGATTCTATTAATATATATATAGATTATATTTCAAGTCAGGGTTCCAATGATAGTTGATCTGATGTTAATTAAAATACTATTGATATAAAATATGTATTCTTCCTTATTTCTACATGCTTGTCTATGCATAAATACTACTTAGGAACTTTACTCAAAGTCCTATAATGAAATCTCTTTATCATAATATACAATTACAAATTTGACAACAATAAATGTCTAAAAACTCATTTACAACAGTAACTGTATCACAAAAAATTATTTACAAGTTTGACAAGAACAAATGTATAAATAATTAAAGCTTGTCAATGTGTGGCTCTTGTTTAATTAATTTATTTTTCGGGTTAGCGGTGGCATTATTATTATCCTAGCTATCTTACTAATTTGTTTATTGAGTTGAGAAAATAAGCCACTTGTCGGGCTAATGGTTAATATTCTTTTTTATTCTATTTATTTTTCTTATGGAGATGTAACTTCTTATCTATTTTTGGAGGAGAATGAGCCACTTGTCTCTAATGGTTCATATTCTCTTTTATTTTATTTATTTTACTTATGGAGATGTAACTCCTAGTCTATTTTTGGAGAAATGAACCACTTGTCTTTAATGACTCATGTTCACTTAATTTTATTTATTTTATTTTGTGTGTAAGTAGGTAATATAGTAGTGCAAGATAATATTATATATATGGCATCTACATAAATATGTATAATATGGTATGTGTGATATGTATAGTTGTTAAATATATATATAAGAATAAATGCATTATTATATATATGAATGCTTGTATGTTTGTATATAATATATGTATAGAGGTGAATGTATATAGTGATGTAAGTGTAAAATTTGGAGGTGTTTCGAAGTGTTTGAGTGTTTGGAGGTGCCTGGCCGTATTTGGAAGTGTTTCGAAAGTATTTTGGAATATTTGAAAGTGCTTTGAAGTACTTGGAAGTTTGGAAATTTTATGAAGTATAGTGTGATCAAAAGTGTATGTTAGTATATATATTATAATACATATCTAATATGATAGTATTGGGTTATGTATATATTTCTATAATTGTATGGATATTATGGTATAACATAATAATTATATGAGTATATTAAATATGGAATATATAAGTTATATGACCAATATGTAGTGTATATGATTAATAATAATATGATGTCTAATTGAAGAATTATAATATGAATGTAAACAAAACGAGCGTATGTATATAAATAATACATAGTAATAGTAAGTATGGTATATGATATGAGTGTATGATAGTGTGTTGTATAGCTAACAATTATTTTTGTAGAATATTAGAAGATTTTGGTGGTAGGATGTTTGGTTGTTTGAGGTGACTATGTATTTACTTTGATTGATAAGTAGTGTGCTACATGTAAATAATTAGTAATGTAATGTATTATTAAATGTATTCTCATGTGCTAATAATTCTATGCAATGTTATGATAAATAGTAACTATTCGATATGATTTCTATAGTTGATGTGTGTTGTTTGATATGATTGGTTTCTATTGGATGTTATTGATTGACATTGGTTGATTAAGTGTTGATACATATATGACATTTCCATAAGTGTATGTATTGCTATTATTGGTTGTCCTTGGTTGTTAAGGTTGTTGCATGTATGATTGATGCATTTTGGTTGATGTATTCTAGATAATGTATTTCGATTGATGTATTATTGTCATTTCCTTATGCTTGATGAATACTGGTTGATGTATTCTAATTATGTATTCTAATTGATGTATTCCGGTTGATGTATTTTGATTGTTGTACTATGATTGATGCTTGTATTAATGTCCTTGGATGATATTACATGATCGATATATGATTGATATAAGGTTGAGATATTATGAATTGATGATCAATGTTTGCATGGATGATGTATGCATAAGGGTCCCTGTATGATTGATATTCATTGATGTACGTATAATGGTTTTTTGAATGATATCTAAAGAAGACTTATGCTTTGTGTTGAGATGAAAAGTAATATGTTGTTATGGCATTTTTTGGTTCATAGTTAGATTAAAATTGTTGCATACAAGTTCGCTTTTCATGTTACATTAAATTGCAAAAGTTTTTAGATTATATTTGAAAATATTCATCCTTGTGATATTCATTAGAAAAGTATCATGTGTTATTGGACGTTTGCAAGAAGCTGATACCCAATTATGATGCAATGGGAGCGCGCGAGTGGAAAAAAAACAAGAACGCTCATGCACCCTTGGATCTGTGCACACGCTCCTAATTCGGCAGTGGCGAACCTCCATGTCAGATTGCCAGCGTGGACAATAGGAGCACGCACGCGCCCCTAATGATGTGCACGCATATGTGGACATGCGCACATGTTTGGGGAGCTTGCCTACAGGGACACACCTGCATCCCTATGTTTAAAAAAAAAGTGAACAGTTTTTTATTGTTCACAACACACCCGCGAGCGTGCAAGGAGGTGAAAGCGACATGCAAGAAGGAGAAAATGACACCTAAGGATCCCAAAGCAAGTGTCCAACCTGCCTAAAACGACACCCGCGATGTTGGATCAAGGTATATTGAGTAGTTTTTGCAATTTTTTTGTTTATTTTAATGTTTTTTATTGTTTTTCAAATAAAATAGAAAATTTTAAAAAATGCAAATGAATTGAAATGGGAAAATTTTGATATTCCAGATACAAATTACCTAAACATAATGACAAATACCAATGAACCATCCCAAGAAATGAGTGAAACAAACCAATCATAGGACCCAAACCCCAAATTAAATGAAGAAAACCCCGAAGATGAATTATACAGGGATTTAAACCAATTAAGAATATTGATTGATGAACTAAAGAACACCAGGGAACCATCTCGGGTTTCCCTCGCCACATCACTACAAAACATAGTAGAGTCTATCAACATTGCCCATAGTGAGATAACTAATTTGAGCCAATATAGGGCTCGAATGAGAGAACATTATGGCACTAGTATATCAAAAGAGGATGTAAAAAACTTGAATATCACGAAAGCCCAATTATGGAGCAAATTTACAGATCCGAGAACATGAAAGCCTCCATATGTGAGGAAAACTATTTAGATTCTATTAATATATAGATTATATAGATTATACTTCAAGTCAAGGTTCGAATGATAGTTGATCTGATGTTAATTAAAATACTATTGATATAAAATATGTATTCTTCCTTATTTCTACATGCTTGTCTATGCATAAATACTACTTAGGAACTTTATTCAAAGTCCTATAATGAAATCTCTTTATAATAATATACAATTACAAATTTGACAACAATAAATGACTAAAAACTCATTTACAACAGTAACTGTATCACAAAAAATTATTTACAAGTTTGACAAGAACAAATGTATAAATAATTAAAGCTTGTCAACGTGTGGCTCTTGTTTAATTAATTTATTTTGGGGTTAGTGGTGGCATCATTATTATCCTAGCTATCTTACTAATTTGTTTATTGAGTTGAGAAAATGGGCCACTTTTCGGGCTAATGGTTCATATTCTTTTTTATTCTATTTATTTTTCTTATGGAGATGTAACTTCTTATCTATTTTTGGAGGAGAATGAGGCACTTGTCTCTAATGGTTCATATTCTCTTTTATTTTATTTATTTTACTTATGGAGATGTAACTCCTAGTCTATTTTTGGAGAAAATGAACCACTTGTCTTTAATGACTCATGTTCTCTTAATTTTATTTATTTTATCTTGTGTGTAAGTAGGTAATATAGTAGTGCAAGATAATATTATATATATGGCATCTACATAAATATGTATAATATTTTATATATGGCATCTACATAAATATGTATAATATGGTATGTGTGATATGTATAGTTGTTAAATGTATATATAAGAATAAATGCATTATTATATATATGAATGCTTGTATGTTTGTATATAATATATGTATAGAGGTGAATGTATATAGTGATGTAAGTGTAAAATTTGGAGGTGTTTCGAAGTGTTTGAGTGTTTGGAGGTGCCTGGCCGTATTTGGAAGTGTTTCGAAAGTATTTTCGAATATTTGAAAGTGCTTTGAAGTACTTGGAAGTTTGGAAATTTTATGAAGTATAGTGTGATCAAAAGTGTATGTTAATATATATATAATAATACATATCTAATATGATAGTATTGGGTTATGTATATATTTCTATAATTGTATGGATATTATGGTATAACATAATAATTATATGAGTATATTAAATATAGAATATATAAGTTATATGACCAATATGTAGTGTATATGATTAATAATAATATGATGTCTAATTGAAGAATTATAATATGAATGTAAACAAAACGAGCGTATGTGTATAAATAATACATAGTAATAGTAAGCATGGTATATGATATGAGTGTATGATAGTGTGTTGTATAGCTAGCAATTATTTTTGTAGAATATTAGAAGATTTTGGTGGTAGGATGTTTGGTTGTTTGAGGTGACTATGTATTTACTTTGATTGATAAGTAGTGTGCTACATGTAAATAATTAGTAATGTAATGTTTTATTAAATGTATTCTCATGTGCTAATAATTCTATGCAATGTTATGGTAAATAGTAACTATTCGATACGATTTCTATAGTTGATGTGTGTTGTTTGATATGATTGGTTTCTATTGGATGTTATTGATTGACATTGGTTGATTAAGTGTTGATACATATATGACATTGCCATAACTGTATGTATTTCTATTATTGGTTGTCCTTGGTTGTTAAGGTTGTTGAATGTATGATTGATGCATTTTGGTTGATGTATTCTGGATAATGTATTTCGATTGATTTATTATTGTCATTTCCTTATGCTTGATGAATACTGGTTGATGTATTCTAATTATGTATTCTAATTGATGTATTCCGGTTGATGTATTTTGATTGTTGTACTATGATTGATGCTTGTATTAATGTCCTTGGATGATATTACATGATCGATATATGATTGATAAAAGGTTGAGATATTATGAATTGATGATCAATGTTTGTATGGATGATGTATGCATAAGGGTTCCTGTATGATTGATATTCACTGATGTACGTATAATGGTTTTTTGAATGATATCTAAAGAAGACTTATGCTTTGTGTTGAGATGAAAAGTAATATGTTGTTATGGCATTTTTTGGTTCATAGTTAGATTAAAATTGTTGCATACAAGTTCACTTTTCATGTTACATTAAATTGCAAAACTATTTAGATTATATTTGAAAATATTCATCCTTGTGATATTCATTAGAAAAGTATCGTGTGTTATTGGACGTCTACAAGAAGCTGCTACCCAATTATGATGCAATGGGAGCGTGTGAGTGGAAAAAAAACAAGAACGCTCATGCACCCTTGGATCTGCCCACACACTCCTGCTTTGGAAGTGGCGAACCTCCATGTCGGATTGCCAGCGTGGACAATAGGAGCACGCACGCACCCCTAATGATGTGCACGCATGCAACTACGTGCATGCATATGTGGACACGCGCACATGTTTGGGGCGCTTGCATACAGGGACATGCCTGCATCCCTATGTTTAAAAAAAAAGTGAACAGTTTTTTATTGTTCACAACACACCCGCGAGCACGCAAGGAGGTGAAAGCGACATGCAAGAAGGAGAAAATGACACCTAAGGATCCCAAAGGAAGTGTCCAACCTGCCTAAAACTACACCCGCGATGTTGGACCAATGTATATTGAGTAGTTTTTGCAATTTTTTTGTTTATTTTAATGTTTTTTATTGTTTTTCAAATAAAATAGAAAATTTTAAAAAATGTAAATGAATTGAAATGGGAAAATTTTGATATTCCAAATACAAATTACCTAAACATAATGACAAATACCAATGAAGAATCCCAAGAAATGAGTGAAACAAACCAATCATAGGACCCAAACCCCAAATTAAATGAAGAAAACCCCGAAGATGAATTATACAGGGATTTAAACCAATTAAGAATATTGATTGATGGACTGAATAACACCAGGGAACCATCTCGGGTTTCCCTCGCCACATCACTACAAAACATAGTAGAGTCTATCAACATTGCCCATAGTGAGATAACTAATTTGAGCCAATATAGGGCTCGAATGAGAGAACATTATGGCACTGGTATATCAAAAGAGGATGTCAAAAACTTGAATATCACAAAATCCCAACTATGGAGCAAATTTACAGATTCGAGAACATGACAGCCTCCATATGTGAGGAAAACTATTAAGATTCTATTAATATATATATATATATATTATATTTAAAGTCAGGGTTCCAATGATAGTTGATCTGATGTTAATTAAAATACTATTGATATAAAATGTGTATTCTTCCTTATTTCTACATGCTTTTCTATGCATAAATACTACTTAGGAACTTTACTCAAAGTCCTATAATGAAATCTCTTTATAATAATATACAATTACAAATTTGACAACAATAAATGTCTTAAAACTCATTTACAACAGTAACTGTATCACAAAAAATTATTTACAAGTTTGACAAGAACAAATGTATAAATAATTAAAGCTTGTCAATGTGTGGCTCTTGTTTAATTAATTTATTTTGGGGTTAGCGGTGGCATTATTATTATCCTAGCTATCTTACTAATTTGTTTATTGAGTTGAGAAAATGAGCCACTTGTCGGGCTAATGGTTCATATTCTTTTTTATTCTATTTATTTTTCTTATGGAGATGTAACTTCTTATCTATTTTTGGAGGAGAATGAGCCACTTGTCTCTAATGGTTCATATTCTCTTTTATTTTATTTATTTTACTTATGGAGATGTAACTCCTAGTCTATTTTTCGAGAAAATGAACCACTTGTCTTTAATGACTCATGTTCTCTTAATTTTATTTATTTTATTTTGTGTGTAAGTAGGTAATATAGTAGTGAAAGATAATATTATATATATGGCATCTACGTAAATATGTATAATATTTTATATATGGCATCTACATAAATATGTATAATATGGTATGTGTGATATGTATAGTTGTTAAATGTATATATAAGAATAAATGCATTATTATATATATGAATGCTTGTATGTTTGTATATAATATATGTATAGAGGTGAATGTATATAGTGATGTAAGTGTAAAATTTGGAGGTGTTTCGAAGTGTTTGAGTGTTTGGATGTGCCTGGCCGTATTTGGAAGTGTTTCGAAAGTATTTTGGAATATTTGAAAGTGCTTTGAAGTACTTGGAAGTTTGGAAATTTTATGAAGTATAGTGTGATCAAAAGTGTATGTTAGTATATATATTATAATACATATCTAATATGATAGTATTGGGTTATGTATATATTTCTATAATTGTATGGATATTATGGTATAACATAATAATTATATGAGTATATTAAATATGGAATATATAAGTTATATGACCAATATGTAGTGTATATGATTAATAATAATATGATGTCTAATTGAAGAATTATAATATGAATGTAAACAAAATGAGCGTATGTGTATAAATAATACATAGTAATAGTAAGCATGGTATATGATATGAGTGTATGATAGTGTGTTGTATAGCTAGCAATTATTTTTGTAGAATATTAGAAGATTTTGGTGGTAGGATGTTTGGTTGTTTGAGGTGACTATGTATTTACTTTGATTGATAAGTAGTGTGCTACATGTAAATAATTAGTAATATAATGTATTATTAAATGTATTCTCATGTGCTAATAATTCTATGCAATGTTATGATAAATAGTAACTATTTGATATGATTTCTATAGTTGATGTATGTTGTTTGATATGATTGGTTTTGTATTGGATGTTATTGATTGGCATTGGTTGATTAAGTGTTGATACATATATGACATTGCCATAACTGTATGTATTGCTATTATTGGCTGTCCTTGGTTGTTAAGGTTGTTGCATGTATGATTGATGCATTTTGGTTGATGTATTCTGGATAATGTATTTCGATTGATGTATTATTGTCATTTCCTTATGCTTGATGAATACTGGTTGATGTATTCTAATTATGTATTCTAATTGATGTATTCCGGTTGATGTATTTTGATTGTTGTACTATGATTGATGCTTGTATTAATGTCCTTGGATGATATTACATGATCGATATATGATTGATATAAGGTTGAGATATTATGAATTGATGATCAGTGTTTGTATGGATGATGTATGCATAAGGGTCCCTGTATGCTTCATATTCACTGAGGTATGTATAATGGTTTTTTGAATGATATCTAAAGAAGACTTATGCTTTGTGTTGAGATGAAAATTAATATGTTGTTATGGCATTTTTTGGTTCATAGTTAGATTAAAATTGTTGCATACAAGTTCGCTTTTCATGTTACATTAAATTGCAAAAGTATTTAGATTATATTTGAAAATATCCATCCTTGTGATATTCATTAGAAAAGTATCGTGTGTTATTGGACGTTTGCAAGAAGCTACTACCCAATTATGATGCAATGGGAGGGCGCGAGTGGAAAAAAAACAAGAACGCTCATGAACCCTTGTATCTGCGCACACGCTCCTGCTTCGGAAGTGGCGAACCTCCATGTCGGATTGCCAGCGTGGACAATAGGAGCACGCATGCACCCCTAATGATGTGCACTCATGCAACTACATGCACGCATATGTGGACACGCGCACATGTTTGGGGCGCTTGCATACAGGGACACGCCTGCATCCCTATGTTTAAAAAAAAAGTGAACAGTTTTTTATTGTTCACAACACACCCGCGAGCGTGAAAGGAGGTAAAAGCGACATGCAAGAAGGAGAAAATGACACCTAAGGATCCCAAAGGAAGTGTCCAACCTGCCTAAAACGACACCCGCGATGTTGGATCAAGGTATATTGAGTAGTTTTTGCAATTTTTTGGTTTATTTTAATGTTTTTTATTGTTTTTCAAATAAAATAGAAAATTTTAAAAAATGCAAATGAATTGAAATGGGAAAATTTTGATATTCCAGATACAAATTACCTAAACATAATGACAAATACCAATGAACCATCCCAAGAAATGAGTGAAACAAACCAATCATAGGACCCAAACCCCAAATTAAATGAAGAAAACCCCGAAGATGAATTATACAAGGATTTAAACCAATTAAGAATATTGATTGATGAACTGAAGAACACCAGGGAACCATCTCGGGTTTCGCTTGCCACATCACTACAAAACATAGTAGAGTCTATCAACATTGCCCATAGTGAGATAAGTAATTGGAGCCAATATAGGGCTCGAATGAGAGAACATTATGGCACTGGTATATCAAAAGAGGATGTAAACAACTTGAATATCACGAAAGCCCAATTATGGAGGAAATTTACAGATCCGAGAACATGACAGCCTCCATATGTGAGGAAAACTATTAAGATTCTATTAATATATATATATATATATATATAGATTATATTTCAAGTCAGGGTTCCAATGATAGTTTATCTGATGTTAATTAAAATACTATTGATATAAAATATGTATTCTTCCTTATTTCTACATGCTTGTCTATGCATAAATACTACTTAGGAACTTTACTCAAAGTCCTATAATGAAATCTCTTTATAATAATATACAATTAGAAATTTGACAACAATAAATGACTAAAAACTCATTTACAACAGTAACTGTATCACAAAAAATTATTTACAAGTTTGACAAGAACAAACGCATAAATAATTAAAGCTTGTCAACGTGTGGCTCTTGTTTAATTAATTTATTTTGGGGTTAGCGGTGGCATTATTATTATCCTAGCTATCTTACTAATTTGTTTATTGAGTTGAGAAAATGAGCCACTTGTCGGGCTAATGGTTCATATTCTTTTTTATTCTATTTATTTTTCTTATGGAGATGTAACTTCTTATCTATTTTTGGAGGAGAATGAGCCACTTGTCTCTGAAAGCTTGTGAATGAAAACAATTATTTACAATTCACCATACCTATTCAAAATGATCTCTTCTTGCAATCAAAACTTGTAGTTTGAATGTATCCACTAACTTCCAAGACCACTAAATATGTTTTTTAGATTCCAAGAGAGATATTATATCTAATAGATCAAAGAGTGTCCAATTGATGATTGAGTGTGATCCAAATTGCAGATTTTAGCAACACAAAACACGTGAATAGTTGTAGAAAACCCGTGAAAATTGGTAGCAACCCCGGGAATCCATATATCTATTTTTTTTAACTAGTAACAGGTGTGCACACGCGTATTTTTGAGTGTGCATGCATGTATAAGAGCCTGCATGTGCATTAAGGTGTACGCACAAAAAGAAGCGTGTGCACTTATCCCTAACATTTACAACATTTATCTCATTCAATGACTAATGTTCTTCAAAAATGTCTTGGTATTCACACATATACGAGTATTTTTACAATATAGTCTTCACCACTAATTTCTTCTTAGGCCCATGGGTGCCATTGTGGCTAGTGGAGGGTAAGGGATGCCTCCAACACTAACCATCATCACCATCATAATCATCATCATAGTCATCATCATTGTAATCATCATCATAATCATCGTCATCATAGTCATCCTCATCATCATCATCATAGTCATCATCCTCATCATCATCATTGGCAACATCCTCATCATCATCATCATCCTCATTATTCCTCATCATCATCGTCATCATCATCTTCATCACCATCAATGTTCATCATCGTCATCATCCTCATCATCATCATTATAGTCATCATCATCCTCCTCCTCCTCCTCCTCCTCCTCATCATCATCCTTATCATCATCATCATAGTCATCATCCTCCTCTCCTCCTCCTCCTCCTCATCATCTTCCTCACCTCATCATCATCATCATATTCGTCATCCTCATCATCATCATTGTCATCTCATCATCACCATCATCCTCATCATTGTAATCATCATCATAATCATCGTCATCATAGTCATAGTATTCATGAACATCATCATCGTCGTCGTTGTCATCATCGTCATCATCGTCATCTTCATCATCATTGTCATCATCATCATCATCATCATTTTTCATCATCAATGTCATAGTCATCATCATCATCATCCTCGGCATTGTAATCATCATCAACAACATCATAATCATCGTCACCATAGTCATAGTCATCGTGATAATCATCATCATCAACATCCTCATCATCATCATCATCACCATCATTGTTCATCATCATTATCATCGTTGTCATCATCATCATCATCCTCATCATCATCATCATCATAGTCATCATCGTCATTGTCATCATCCTCCTCATCATCATCATTGTTCATCATCATCATCATTCCATTGTCATTATCATCATTTGAAAATGATTGAAAATAAAATCAAAGCAAAATTCATCATCATCGTCATTCCATTGTCATCATCATCATCATCGCCATTCTATTGTCATCATCATCATCATCATCATCATCATCATCCTCGTCCTCATCATTTTCATCCTCATCATCATCATTGTCATCATCCTCTGCATCATCATCATCGTCATGGTCATCGTCATCATTCCATTGACAATGGTTGAAAATAAAATCAAAGCAAAATTTCAACTAAATCTATCATCATCATCATCATCATTGTTCCTCATCATTGTCATCATCATCATCATCCTCATCATCATCATCATCATCATCATCATCATCATCGTCGTCGTCATCGTCATCATCATCATCATCATCCTCACCCTCATCATCATCATCATAGTCATCATCCTCATCATCATCATTGTCATCATCCTCATCATCATCATCACCATCATTGTTCATCATCATAATCATCATCATCATCATCATCATCATTGTCATCATCATCATCCTCATCATCATCATCATTTCGATGTCAACATGTCTATCCTAGGGTGATTCCACAAACCCTAGGTCTTTGACTATTGCATCAACACAAGCACCAAGACATCCATGGAAAATCAACTAAACTTAAAAAAACATTCTTCTAAGCAAGGAATCAAAAGAAGCTTGAGACTTATCAAGTTAAGTTTTCCATGTTCTTTCCCTAACCTCCATGTATCACACAAGAAGAGGACTGCAATATCACCAAATACATTAGCTCTTTTCTTTGTATCTTCTATAGGGTTGGAACCCTAATTCTACCTCCTTTTCCTTCACAACAAGAACTATGGAATCTACAAGATAATCATCAATTCCTCTAGTATTGTATCTCCTTCTCCAAGTTTTACTTACATATGTAAACCCGAGTGTCCTCATGTGATGCATTCCTCCTCTAGTTGTGTACCAGATCTTCTTGTTCCCAATGCTCCTCGACATATGTATCAGAGGTGGTTACAATGCTCCAATGGTTATCCTCAATATGTGTGCCAAGGTGCTTACTGTGCTCATTTGCTTCTCCTCAACATGTGTGTGAAGGTGGTCACTATGGTCCAATATTTCACTTATCTTCATCCTAATATCACAAGGCAACCCAACAAAATAAACCCTAGTCCAAGTGTACGTTAACACCATGAAGATACATCCCTTAGGGCACTCTTTCCAAGCATATAACATATCCAAGATCTCTTATTACAACAAATTATAACATCAATAAATCTAATCTTTTATTTTCAAGATATATGTTTAAAAATTTATTTTCAAGATATGTGTTAAATCACTTAACAAATTCAACCAAATTTTTTCCAAATTAGAATTCATAACCAATGTTAGAATATACCCGATCATGAAGATAATATAAGTTGAAATTCAAATATGCAAGTACACAATATTTGGACAAAAAGAACAATTCATATATCACCAAACATTTTATGGTTGAAAATATGGTCAAACATTTTATGGTTAAAAATCCAAGAATTAGTAAGATTCACCAAGGCTTCTACACTTTAAGAAATTATGATCCTTAAAATTTTCCATGCTTAGGCTTAAACAAGTGGTTTTAGTAAAATAGTCATATTTGATGGTTGCAATGTCCAAATTGAATAACACAAGTGTGATTGGATGCATATGTTAGAAAAACAGGACCGCAGAGCAATAATAGATATATAGTTAAATCAATAAACAAGATGGAAAACAAATTAAAACAGTACAGAGAGACACAGATATAACGTGGTTCACCCAAACGATGGGCTACGTCCACAAAGAAATTTGCTAGTCCTTTTATTGCAGTCCAGAAAGATGAAGGGACACACCCTACAACAAAACTGTTGCACTTCCTCTTCACGCTCTCACAGTCTCTCTTCCAGTACAATACAATACCCACATCCAGTACAATTACAATGGAGCCTCCTCAAGCCTTATAAAGGCTTAATCACATGCAATACCATGGGCTACAACAAACCATGTGCTAGACCTAACCACCTTTGACTCGATTTCAAGTCAAGGTTAACACATGCAATACCATGGGACAATACCATGGGCTACAACAAACCATGTGCCCAAACCATGTGCTAGACCTAACCACCGTTGACTCGATCTCAAGTCAAGGTTAACCCTAACAAATCCCCTCTTTAAACTTGACTTGGAGTAATCACCAACTCCCCTCAATTATTTACCGAGGAATCTTACATACACCCCCCTATCACCTAGGCCTATCTCTCGACTTTACCGGTGAGTTACCAGGGGTATGCATGCCTTACCAGGTCTTACAGCCATATGCCCATTTACATGCAAACCGCTCCATTACATTTTTTTATGTGCCTTCATGGTGACTAATCACAGCAACTCTACCGCTGCTGCACTTGCTGGACCTTGGACTTGGAAAATTTCTTCTTTTCACCTTCATGCTTTAAGGCCAACAGAAACCGAGCAGGAACTCAGTTTCTCTCTGGTTACTCCCTTTGTCAACATGTCTGCAAGATTCTGGCTAGTGTGAATCTTTTCCAGTTTTAACAGTTCTTCATCTAGAACAGATCTTATGAAGTGGTACTTGATTTCTATATGTTTAGTTTTTGAATGAAATACTGAGTTCTTTGCAAGATGAATGGCACTTTGGATGTCACTGTACAGCCTACTATTCTCCTGTTTCTTACCCAATTCTTCCATGAACCTCTGCAACCAAATCATCTCCTTACTAGCCTCTGTAGCAACAACATACTCTGCTTCCGTTGTTGAAAGTGCAACAACCTGTTGCAGTTTTTAAATCCAACTTACTGTTGTTCCACCTACAGTGAACACATACCCTGTGGTGTTCCTCCTGCTATCTTTATCACTAGACATATCTGCATCAACATATCCCTGTAGAACAGTGTCTGAACCTCCAAAACATAATGCATGAGAAGTGGTACCTCTCAAATACCTGAGAATCCACTGTACTGCTTTCCAATGCTCTTTACCTGGATTATTCATATACCTGCTCACAACTCCCACTGCATGTTCAATATCTGGTCTTGTGCACACCATGGCATACATCAAGCTCCCAACTGCTGATGAATAGGGAATCTTGGACATTTAATCTATCTCTTCCTATGTCTCTGGACACATATGCTTGCTTAGTTTGAAATGGCTTGCCAAAGGTGTGCTGACTAGTTTTGCATTATGCATTCTAAACCTCTGCAACACCTTTTCTATGTACTCACCTTGAGACAATGTCAATTTGCGATTTTTCCTGTCTCTTGTTATTCTCATACCAAGGATTTGCTTTGCAGCACCCAAATCCTTCATCGCAAATGACTTAGCTAGTTTTCTTTTGAGCACATTTATATCCTGCATGTTAGACCCTGCAACAAGCATGTCATCCACATACAATAACAAGATAATATATCTTCCGTTATCTAGCCTCTTGAAATAAACACAGTGGTCAGAATGACATCTATCATAACCTTGTTCTGTCATAAACTTATCAAATTTCAAATACCACTGCCTTGGAGCTTGCTTCAGGCCATACAAGCTCTTCTTCAACCTATAAACCAAATTCTCCTTCCCTTTGACCTCATACCGTTGTGGCTGCTGCATATAAATTTCTTCCTCCAAATCCCCATGGAGAAAGGTCATTTTTACATCTAATTGTTCAAGATGCAAATCTTCTACCACCACTAGACTTAAAATAGTTCTAATTGAAGTCATTTTAACAACAGGAGAAAATATTTCATCAAAGTCTATACCTTTATTTTGTGCAAACCCATTTACAACAAGTCTAGCCTTACCGCTTCTTTCCTCCATCTTCTTCCTTCAACCTGTAAACCCATTTATTCTGCAATACCCTTTTTCCTGTAGGCAACTTAACCAGATCCCAAGTCTGGTTTCTTACCAATGAGTCCATCTCCTCATCCATGCCTTGCTCCCACTTCTTTCTAGTTTATACCTGCATTGCTTCTTCAAAACATTCTGGCTCACCAGAATCAGTCATCAATAAATAATACAGTGAAGGAGAGAATTGTTCAGGGGGTCTACTTAACTTGGTAGACCTTCTTATAGTTGTAGGAGTTTCAAGTACCTGATGTTGCTCTTGATTTTCTAGTGCTTTTGGAACTTCATTTTCTTTGATTTCATCAAGCACTATGTACTCTGTGTTTTCCTTTTCTTCTTTCTTTCCCTGCAACTGATCTTTGTACATGACCTTTTCATTGAATACTACATCTCTACTCCTAATTATTTTGTGATTTTTAAGATCCCATAAGCGATAACCAAAATCATCAACCCCGTATCCAATAAAGGTACATTTTTTGGATTTAGCCTCAAGCTTTGTTCTATCATCTTTATCAATTTGGAAAAATGCTTCACAACCAAAAGTTCTCAGAAATGAGTATTTTACCTGTTTACCTGTCCATGCCTCCTCTGGAATTCCACCATCCAAAGCGCTTGAAGGCCCTTTGTTTATTAAATAAACAGTAGTGTTTACAGCATCATCCCAAAACTGTAAGGGCAACCCTACATGCAATCTCATACACCTTGCACGCTCCATGATCGTTTTGTTCATCCTTTCTGACACGCCATTTTCTTGGGGTGTTCCAGGGACTATCTTCTCTCTACGAATCCCATTGTGTGAACAGTAACTGTCAAACTCCTTGCTGCAGTACTCACCTCCATTATCAGATCTGAGACATTTCAACCTTTTTCCTGTCTCATTCTCAGCCAAAGATTTCCACTTCTTAAAAGTATCAAACACATCAGATTTATGTCTAATGCGATAAACCCAAGTTTTTATAATTGCATCATCAATAAAAGTAACATAATAACGAGAGCCACCAAGAGATTGTACCTGAGCTGGTCCCCATACATCTGTATGGACAATCTCTAACTTTTCACTCTTCTTTTTTTTCCCAACCCTGAGAAATCTAACTCTCTTCTGTTTTCCATAAACACAGTTCTCACAAAATTCCAAACTTACCTGGTTCAGATCTGGAAGCAGTTTCCTTGAGTGGAGAATCTGCATCCCCTTCTCACTCATGTGGCCAAGCCTATGATGTCACAACGCTGCACCTGTTTCTGTAGAAGCTACAGAAATAGAATAATCAGTGTTATGAGGACATAAATATAATGTACCTATCCTATCTCCTTTTGCAATTACCATTGATCCTTTAGTAACCTTCCACCACCTTTCTCCAAACGTAGACAAAGAGTTGCCATCTCCCAACTGCCCTGTTGAGATCAGATTTCTTTTCATAGAGGGAATGTGCCTTACATCCTTTAGCAACCAGTCATTTCCATTATTTAGTTTGATCCGTACCTTACCCTTTCCAACAATTTTACATGGTTCATCATCCCCCAATAACACATGCCCAAAATCACCTTGAACATAATCATAAAAGAATTTCCTATGGGGTGTAGCATGACATGAAGCCCCTGAATCTACTACCCAGTAATCACTAGTATTATCTAATGCAAGAATCAAAGCATCTTGTAACACGTCACCTGCTACATTAGCTTCCTGGGGAGTCTCTTGCTGCCTCTCACCTTTCTTCTTTGGCGCTTTGCAGTCTTTCTTTAGATGTCCTTTCTTACCGCAGTTCCAGCATTCTATTTTTCCGAATCTGGACTTGGATCTTCCCTTTTTATACTTGCCGCGATTTCCTGGGCTCCTTCCTCTCTCATTTTGTCTCCCTCTGCTCTCCATGGTCAACTCATTACCTGATGTCTCACCTGCGCTTTTCCTTCGCATTTCCTCGCTAACAATAACACTAACAACATCATCAAACTTAAGAGTGTTTGAACTAGGGACAGAGTTACTTACAGCCATGACCAAGCTATTCCAGCTTTCTGGCAATGAGCACAAGATTAGAAGAGCCCTAGCCTCATCATCAAAGTTCACTTTTATAGAACTTAAATAACTGGTAAGTGTATTAAACTCATTTAAATGGTCAGCAACATATCCACTTTCCAACATCTTCATATTAAATAAATGCTTCATTAAAAATACCTCGTTAGAAGCCGAGGGTTTTTCGTAGAGCTTACTCAATGCGCTCATCACACCCTCTGTTGTTATTTCTTTCGAAATATTGAAGGCCACTGACGAAGCCAGGCACAGTCGTATTTTTCCTAGTGCCTTTCTATCAAGAACCTCCCATTCTTCATCCTTCATAGCCGCTGGTTGTTTTGCTTGTCCACCCAACGACAGGTACAAATATTTCTGGTACAGATAGTCCTCCATTTGCATCTTCCATAACTGATAGTTTTGGCCATTAAATTTATCGACCCTAAACTTTCCTTCTTCCTCCATTGCTCCCACTCGACCCAGGAACCCTTCTTTCCTGCGAGTTTACAAACCAAATAGACCTTTTGGATCTGATACCAATTGTTATAAAAACAGGACCGCAGAGCAATAACAGATATACAGTTAAATCAATAAACAAGATGCAAAACAAATTAAAATAGTACAGAGAGACACAGATATAACGTGGCTCACCCAAACGATGGGCTACTTCCACAAAGAAATTTTCCAGTCCTTTTATTGCAGTCCAGAAAGATGAAGGGACACACCCTGCAGCAAAACCGTTGCACTTCCTCTTCACGCTCTCACAGTCTCTCTTCCAGTACAATACAATACTCACATCCAGTACAATTACAATGGATCCTCCTCAAGCCTTATAAAGGATTAATCACATGCAATACCATTGGACAATACCATGGGCTACAACAAACCATGTGCTAGACCTAACCACCTTTGACTCGATCTCAAGTCAAGGTTAACCCTAACAGCATAATTAAAGTCACTAGTCCATGAAAATGCAGTGGAGATGGCCAACTAGAGGTAATGGCATGTCAGGATACCAACGAAGTCGATGGCTCGTCAATCCGACCTCTGGTTGCGAAGTTATGTCGAGTTGAAATTCGCATGAAAATGTTGTTCAGGGACACTTGGTCACTCTCGATCCGGGAGAGAAAAATAAAATAAAGTAGCAAGATTGCATTTCGTTGGCTCCTACAAGTGTGTATGGCCAATGCCTATATGGAAACACTACCAAGACTAGCACGGTGGAGGGTTTTGCATAGTTGACCCACCAATGCGAGAGTTGCATTGAAGGAAACTGAGAAAAACCCTAGTTTACAAAAACGATGCACAATGAACTCATCAGTCCATGAAAATGCAATGGAGAGGACCCACTAGAGCTAATGGCATGCCATGAGACAAACAAAGTCGATGGATCGTCGATCCGACTGCTGGTTGCCGAGTTATGTCGATTTGAATTTCGCATGAAAATGTCGTTTAGGGACACTTGGTGACTCTCAGTTTGAGAGAAAAAAACAAAATGGAGCAACAAGATTACATATTGTTGGCTTTGAAAAGTGTGTCTGGCCAAATCCAATATGAAAACACTACAAAGAATATAATGGTGGAGGGTTTTGTAGAGTTGACCCACTAATGCGAGAGTTGCATTGAAAGAAACTGAGCAAAACCCTAGTTTACAAAACCAATGCACAATAAACTCATTGGGCCATGAAAACATGATGGAGAGGGCCCTCTAGAGGTGATGGAATTCCAGGAGACCAACGGATTCGACGGCTCATCGATCCGACCTCTTGTTGTCAAGTTATGTCGAATTGAAAGTCGCATGAAAATGTCGTTCAAGGACACTTGGTGACTCTCGGTCCGGGAGCGAAAAACCAAATGGATTAAGATTGTATGATGTTGGATCTGACAATTGTCTATGGATCATTTCAATATGGGAACACTACCAAGACTGGCACGGTGGAGGTTTTTGCAGAGTTGACCCACCAATGCGAGAGTTGCATTGAAGGAAACTGAGCAAAACCCTAGTTTACAAAAACAATGCACAATGAACTCACTGAGCCATGAAAATGTGTTAGAGAGGTACCACTATAGGTAATGGCATGCCAGGAGACCAATAGAGTCGACGGATTGTCAATCTGACCTCTGGTTGCTGACTTATGTTGAGTTGAAAGTTGCATGAAAATGGGGTCCATGCAACCCTGGCAATGGTGCATTGGCCCTACAAAACCCTATGCCGAGTGTCCAGGTTGGCATTCCCATGGAGACCATGCCAAACACACCTACAGGAGCCGACAGAATTGAAAATCTCCCCCTGGTTTAATTTTTGGACCCCGCCCTTGAATTGGTCAGGTGTCCCTGAACAGCTTTTGCAGGCCTATTGCAACTCGCCATAGAATGTTGATCGGGGATCTGATGGACGAACCGTCGGTTCCATTGGGATCATGGCATGATATTATTACCATGGTGGCCTCCCACTTGACTCCGCATGGCCCGGGCATGCCTCCAGGATGGATTTTTAAAACTAGGGTTTTTCCCTAGTGGGGTCCATGTAACCCTGACAACGATGCACCAACCCTACAAAAACCTGTGTCGGGTGGATGGGGGTGGAGTTCCTTTGGGGCCATGCCCAAACACACCTATAGGAGCTGACAAATTTAAAAATCACCACTTTTTTTGGTAATGGACCCCAACCTTGAATTGGCCCAGGCGTCCCTAAATGGATTTTGCAAGCCTACTACAACTCGCCATAGAAAGTTGACTGGGGATCTGATGGACGAAATGTCAGTTCCGTTGGGATTGTGGCATGGGATTATGGCCAAGGTGGCATCCCCCCCTGACTTTGCTCAACCCATGCATGCCTCCAAGCCATATTATACAAACTATGGTTTCTCCCAAGTGGAGTGTAAGCACAATTACCCAATCTCATTCAATATGGCCATCTGGATCCTCTTTGTTGCTAATTTCCTCCATCAATATCTCATGCTATGAATTAGGCATGAAGTAACGTACCTTGGTTGAGTTCTTTCTTGACATTGTCTGTAGATGGATGTTCGTGCCAAGAACCTGGTCTGTAATCCACGAATACATGCCCACTAGTTCTTCTTGATTTCCCATCTAGTGTAAGATATTCACCCTCAACCACGATTGAGCCAATAGGAAATTCATTGCCTTCATCATCAATCAATTATCTGTTCAAGATTTTCTTACCTCGAATGCATCGTGCCAATCAATAATATGTACCCCATTCATTATCTTTCGGGGCAACAACTACATATATGTGTCCTGGTTGTACAAGATCTGAGATGTGGTTGTAGTCTTTCGAAATCGCTGACTAACCCTCCTCTATGTGGTTTCTTTCAATGACTACACGTGGGTCTACTACAAGTGACACACAATCCCAATCATCAACCTAATCCGTGCATTCACATTCATCCCATTCACCACCGCTACAAGAGATGCAAAAGCAAGCAAGTTTCTGCATCCATATTTCAAATAAGGGGTTGTTTGAGATTTGAACCAAATGAAATCCATGTGTTCCTCATACCGTGTCGAAACTATAGGAACTAGATCGATCTATGTCAACCATATGCCAAAAATTCCTAACTAGCCTTCTTGCCCCTGTTGATGTATGTTGCACTTTCGTTCAGTCTGACATTGTTGCAGAGCACCATTGAACTATGGATTCTGCATCTTTGATATGGGGGTTTTTGGTAAACCTCATCTCCTCCCTTCATAGTGCGGTATTTATGCATGCACTGACCCTGTCATGCTCAACTTTTCCATTCCTAGTCTCAAAGTAGCTCCATATATGCGGCACATTATAAGTCTTATGTAACATACTCATCCATTGGAAGACTCAAGCATTTTTGAACTGGCCCGCACAACCATCTAACCATATCCAATGCTGATCCATCTGTATATCTCCCTCCTTTAGCACATCATAGAAAATTCGAAAACAATGTTGCACATAATGTATATCATGGCATCTGTCATCACTTATGTAAAAGTGTGTCTCCTTTTGTATTATCTTGTTTTTAATGTTTCTCTCAGGGCTATGCCTATACGTAATATGTACCATGATGCTTACTTGGTCGGAATGGTAGTATTGACTCTGAATTTCATTTTGTGGTTAAAGGTTGTAGTTTTCTGCAAAATCCATAATTGACAATATGGTCCCAATGGGAAATTTGTCCCTGCATTTTTTGTACTGCTCATATTGCCATCATGCTACATTCACATGTTGAACACACTACTCGGTTCTCTTGTAGAACTCCGTCAAAAAATCACATACCCGTACCTGATGCCATGAAAACAAGGATCGTATTAGAATGTGACTTTTAAAGAATGTATATGTAGAGACTGAACATGTAAGAGGAAAAACATGCAATAATCATTTGCACCTGTGACTTCACCAATGCAATCTTTTTACTTTCCTTCGCACTATCTGATTGATAGGTTATGTACTTGAAGCACTGCATCTCCACGCTCATATTTCCAAATTGATGCTCATCGCTTCCATGAATGAAACGGTTCAAAAGAGCAAACACACTGCACCTAGAACAATTCCCATATAGACATGATTTTCCATAGTATTTTTGTCCTTCATGCCTTGGACACATGATGCTGACGATAAAATCTCTCGATGCATTCGGTGGTATTATGGATTCATTGCAGCCCTGCTCAAGGTTAGTATGCAAATCACAAAATATATGTTTATACACGTCATAAAAATATTCATATTATACATGGTATCTACAACAACATGTGTTTCGATCAATGCATATACGAACGCACCATGGTTTACATTTCTCAAAGGAACTTTGGCCCAGGTTCAATTGTGTGTGCTCATTCCTGAATCTCTCATAGAGTTCAGTCTGTGTTGTGTCAAGGAAGTGTCTGACGAGGGGTTCACGAAAAGTAGAAGCTCATATCATCTTTAGCACATCTCTTTGGTTAGATGAAGGTTTTGTATGATCATGCTAGAACATTTGTACTCATTGCTTAATAGCATCAATTAGCTTCATATCTTGACGAGGAAACCTACCAACAAAATCCCAACAATATTTTCCACCGAGAGTCTAAATATTTTCTCTTATAACGGAGAAGTGTGTGAAAGGAGGTGATGTTACCATGTGGACTTGCTTACAACTAATTCTAATAACACACTATGAGATGCACAAAGATCTTTAGTACAAGACGTCTTCCTATTAGGATTATTAATCCTCCCTTGTCCAATTTGGTCATATGTCTAAAGCAAGAGTCATGTCTAAATCGGGAGTCCATCCAGTCTATTTTTAGTCATTAGCACCACTGGGTCCACTTGGCCTAATTGGGGCACATGTTTCAGTTACTAAAGTGTGGGGAACACTAATTGAGGCTTGCTGCCATTGATTGCACTTAATTGCATCAGTTTAGGAGCCTCCTAGACCAATCCCTACAATTTAGGAGCCACTGGGAGTGTTGAAACCAACCAAGGTCAGTTCAGTTCAATTGATGACTAGTCAAGCTAAGTTAGGAGTCAGTTACATTCAATTCTAGTCCTCTACATTTAGTTAGCACTAGGTTTACATGACTACACTCAGGAGGGGTGCATTTCTCACCTACCACATCCAGATATAATTATTCAACACTGAATGTAACACTTGAGTTTTGTTTTAGAGCTACGATGAACTCCGTTTATGGTTTAGACAAGGTCAGTTAACTATTGAGTCCTCCAATAGTGATTTAGACAAGGTCTTAGTTAACTACAGTCAAGTAGAGTCTATCAATTCGAATTTCCTCCCGTGGATTTGAATTTCATGTGGTTATTAAAGCCATTGTACTTCATTGTAATTATTATCTGATTACTTTTTTTGTTAATGAAAGTATTCACAACTGCAAGCCATTTTTGCATTGTTTCATTCTTCAATTGCTGAGTAAATTGTGTGATCTATTTTGTGAGTTGTGTGTTTTTCTACAAATCTATGTGCTCAATTTAATATTGTATCAAAGCCTCGGCAGACAAGACACCTCTCCTCCTCAGATCTCCAGCTGGATCATTTTTTTTAGCAAATTGCTCCTTCCAGTACTACACCAGAAGCAGAGAATTTACCACTTAATATCCCAAGTTAGGAAATTGTTGATCAAGCTTGCTTGATCAACTATGTTGGGTGTGAAGGAAATTCCAAAAGTGCAGACTGTTGACCTTACTTTGTATGTTTGATTGTGTGACAAGTTATCAGCTTTTCTTACAGCATTCGCTACAAGCAGCTCTTTCTTCTCACTGCATTTGCTACAACAACTCAGTCCTTCTTACTGCATTCAAAATGGCTCATCCAGTAGAGCCTCTCACTCCCTTCAACTATCACCAGTGGAAGGAATACATGGTGGTATTGCTCCGCACCACAGTGACATCTTTATATAATGACAAAGAAAAGTACTGGAACAGGCTTGATGAATCCCATGGACACTTGCTCTCCTCAGTCTCTAGAGATCTTCGATTCCACATCCAAGGATTGAAGACTCCCAAGGAGGTTTGGGACAAGCTTGCCTCCTTATTTGATAAGCAAGATGAGATGAGGATCCATCAACTAGAAAATGATCTGATCGCTCTTAATCCATCCAACTTCGAATCTCTGAATGAATTCTTCACAATGTTCAAGAACCTAATATATCAGTTGAAGCAATGCAAAGTGGAGAAGGATGAATATCAGCTCATCCTTTCCATTCTCACAAAGCTCAATGTAGACTACTTAGTCTTTGTATCCACCTTCCAAACAATAAGGTTCACTACTCCAAATTGGAATATGCCCACTCTTAATGCCTTCATCCAATCTCTTATTTCTGAGAATGATAAATTGATCCAAATGGGGATCATTCGATCTTCCAAATATCTATCTCTGGTTGTAAGAGGAGATAAGTTAGCGAATGACAAATGGAACCAAACAGATGAGTCTCCTGTGAAGAAAGAGCAGTCAAAAGAGCCTTCAGGTTCGAAGAGAAGCAAGAAGAATGGAACAGGCAAGGTCCTCTACTCTTACTGTGGAAGGGGATTTCATTCATAAATATCCTGTATGAGAAGACAACTTGATGAAATGGCTCTTCTTTTGAAGAAACATAACATTTCTGTACCTACTAGCGCAAGGAAGGATGACTCTAAATAAGAAGAAGATGAATAATACCAAAGGAAAGGCCATGCACTAAAGGCTTGTTGCACATCAACACATGTCTTCCTCATTGATTATGGAGCTTCCAACCATATGGTTGCATCTAGAGAATCATTCTCTTCTTTTCAGTCCTTTGATAGTCCTAGTATTCAGATGGGCAATAGCAGTAAATTCCAAACAAAAGGGAAGGGATCTATTAAGCTTGAACATGGAAGGTTCAAAGATTTGCTATTTGTTCCCTCCCTAGCTTCAAACCTGTTATCTGTCTATCAGATGACCCATACTGGATCTCCAAAGCGAGTGATCTTTGGTCTTGACTTAGTGGAGATCATAGATATCTCTACTGGGAGAATCATAGCAAAGGGTACTACAAATCATGCTTCAAAAGCATATGAGTTCTCACATTTCATGCCTCCTTCAGAACCAGTGCACTCTCAGCAGCCACTTGCAAGGGAAGGTAAAATCATTGCATCTACTTCTTTTGCAGCTTCTACTAGTATTGCATATCCATCTTTATCAATTTATGAGATTGAGATTCAGGGTGACTCAGATCTAGATTCAGTCCCTACTTCCAAACTGGAAGCTAGGAAGGTGACTGGAAACTCACCTCACACTCAGAAAGGAAAGACCCTTGGGCTATGCCATGTAATCTTACCTCCTTCATAAAGATGCAATAGACTCCCTGTAAGATGCTATATGGCAAGGGCTCGGTCTCACTACATTCAGAAGAATGGATATGATCATACACCTCTTCATTCAGCAAGAGATAGAGGTTACATTCCTCCTTCCTTCCATCATCATTTTTGGAGAAGAAGGAGAATTCTACATGCCAGGCCCCAGAATACCTGTGCACAACACACTATGCATGCTGCTTCACTACCTCACAGAGATGAATATTGCGACAACATATTTTCAAGTTTTTCAAACTTGATACCTGATTCTATCTGCTTAGATAGAAGGGGGGCCTTTTTCCCATGTGGTTTTTTCCCCAATTACTTGTATTAAGAAATTACTTTATTTTACTTGATGTAATGGGTGACCTATGGCCTTAGTTACCAGGGCCCATAGATTGTCCAAGTTAGCATTCAAGGGGGGTTTTAGGATTATTAATCCTCCCTTGTCCAATTTGGTCATATGTATAAACCAGGAGTCATGTCTAAATTGGGAATCCATCCAGTCTATTTTTAGTCATTAGCACCATTGGGTCCACTTGGCCTAATTGGGGCACATGTTTCAGTTACTAAAGTGCATGGAACACTAATTGAGGCTTACTGCCACTAATTGCACTTAATTGCATCAGTTTAGGAGCCTCCTAGACCAATCCCTACAATTTAGGAGCCACTAGGAGTGCTGAAACCAACCAAGGTCAATTTAGTTCAGTTGATGACTAGTCAAGCTAAGTTAGGAGTCAGTTACATTCAGTTCTAGTCCTCTACATTCAGTTAGCGCTAGGTTTACATTACTGCACTCAGGAGGGGCACATTTCTCACCTACCACAGTCAGTTAAACATATTCTACACTGAATGTAACACTTGAGTTGTGTTTTAGAGCTCCGATGAACTTCAGTTATGGTTTAGACGAGGTCGGTTAACTATTGAGTCCTCCGATAGTGATTTAAACAAGGTCTTAGTTACCTACAGTCAAGTAGAGTCTATCAATTCGAATTTCCTCATGTGGATTCGAATTTCATGTGGCTATTAAAGCCATTGTACTGCATTGTAATTATTATCTAATTACTTTTTTTATTAATGAAAGCGTTCAGAGCTGCAAGCCATTTTTGCACTGTTTCATTCTTCAATTGCTAAGTAAATTATGTGATCTATTTTGTGAGTTGTGTTTTTATCTACAGATCTATGTGCTCAATTTAATACTTCCCAATTGCATTAAAAGTAGATTGGATATTTCTAACAATATGATTGTTAGCCTCTGAACTTCCAACCATCTTTATGCCCAGAACTCTCCTAACAACAACTAAACAATTTGACTTTAACAAACATAGTAATAATTGACATTTACCTACATCACCTTTGGATTCAAAATATTCCTTCATTGATTTTCTACATCGCTAATCGATAGTGCTTTGGGAAAATTGCCTTCAAGGCCTAACAGACAAATTTCATCCACATGGATATGTCTAGGAGTCCTTTTTTTTACACTAGATAGTCAAGGTAGGGAAGGTGGACATGATCTATGAATCCCAGGACTTCTTTGTTGTGGTGCTTCATTCACATATTGGTCCATATTGGGAGTGTGCTTGACATGGTTGTGGTATTCTTGTAGAGATTGCAAATTAATCATTTCTCCTAGGTCCAACACTCGATACTCAGCGGCTCTCAGTGTCTTCAATATCTTCAACATGGCTCCTTGATGGATTGTTGGTTGGAGACTATGTTGATGTTGGAATTTGAGTTGGTTCCATTAGACGCAACCACTTCACTCGTGGTTCTGAAGTAGAGGTTGTCATGTCATCAACTCTGTTAGGATCGGTTACAGTATTAGTGGAAATGTCTAGGCTATGTCTCACTCTCTCCATTTCCAACCTGGCCTTTTCTCTTACCTCATTTTCCTTTTTAATGGGCATATTCCTTCTAATTTTTCTTGCTCTGTTACATGAGTTTCCGATCTCCAAAAGTTTCTTTATCAAACATATGAGGTCTACCCCTGCATAAGAAGCAACATATAAGGTATTAGTTCCATTATACAAGAAACATGACACGTTCCAACATAATTAACTAAATTACAGATATGTTAGTATGGTAATTATTGGCATTGATACATAAACGTTGACTAAAGGTTTCTCTTTATTTTCGAATCAAATTTTCATTTCTATACTTTATTTGAGTCAAGTTTGTAGGTATTATAGCTATAGGATTATGACCTCCTTTGTGTTCAAAAAGTATTGAAAGTCATAAGAAGATGAGTGAAATATTATTCATTTCCAACACCTTCGGACGAGATGACATTACACGTAATATGCCACATTAATTGTGAGAGAAGACACAAGTTGGTGTTTGGATGTCTTGGGAATAAATTGAATAAATTACACTCATTAAGTTACAATTTAACTAAAGAGAATGAAATGACTAATTACACAATGAGGAGGTTGCAAATCCCCCCAAAAAGAAGAAATCGTTGAGGTAGAGATATCCTTGTCAAGCTCAAAGGCATGTTATGATAAATCTAGCATGAAGAGGAGAGCATGGACAAGTTGGTGAACTATTCAATATGGACCCTCTCCCATGATTGCTTCCAAGGTTTTTATATAAATTGAAGATTCTGAATAGATAACCTCATCTATGCCATCCTTGTGGGAAATCAAAATATATTCATGTGTAAATAATTATTGGTCTACATTGCATACTTCATCTTGTATAGAGAATGTGGACAACTTGGTGAACTATTCAATATGGACACTCTCCCATGATTACTTCAAAGGTTTTTTTTACAATTGAAGAGTCTCAAGAGATAACTTCATATATGCCATCATTGTGTGAAATCAAAATATATATTCATGTGCAAATGTAAATTAGTTAACATTGCATACTTCATCTTGTATGGAGAAAATGAGACTTGTTTAGATGTGAAGTTGGGAATTCTTCTTGTGAAATTAAATGTTGTCTATGAGAGATATATTTTTGTAGGCATATGATGAAACATAAATCACTGAAATGATTTGAAAGCTTGTGAATGAAAACAATTATTTACAATTCACCATACCTATTCAAAATGATCTCTTCTTGCAATCAAAACTTGTAGTTTGAATGTATCCACTAACTTCCAAGAACACTAAATACGTTTTTTAGATTCCAAGAGCGATCTTATATCTAATAGATCAAAGAGTGTCCAATTGATGATTGAGTGTGAGCCAAATTGCAAATTTTAGGAACACAAAACACGCGAATAGTTGTAGAAAACCCATGAAAATTAGTAGCAACCCCGGGAATCCAGATATCTATTTTTTTGTAACTAGTAACAAGTGTGCACACGCGCATTTGTGAGCACGCATGCATGTATTAGAGTGTGTGCGCGCATTAACGTGTACGCACAAAAAGACGCGCGCATGCTTCTCCCTAACATTTACAGCATTTACTCACTAACGTTTATCTCATTTAATGACTAACATTCTTCAAAAATGTCTTGGTATTCACACATGTATGAGTATTTTTACAATATAGTCTTCACCACTAATTTCTTCTTAGGCCCATGGGTGCCATTATGGTTAGTGGAGGGTAAGGGAGGCCTCCAACACTGACCATCATCACCATCATAATCATCATCATAGTCATCATCATCGTAATGATCATCATAACCATCGTCATCATAGTTATCCTCATCATCATCATCATAGTCATCATCCTCATCATCATCATTGTCATCATCCTAATCATCATCATCATCCTCGTTGTTCCTCATCATCATCGTCATCATCATCATCGTCACCATCATTGTTCATGGTCATCGTCATCCTCATCATCAGCATCATAGTCATCATCATCCTCATCATCATCATCATCCTTATCATCATCATCATAGTCATCCTCCTCCTCCTCCTCATCATCATCATCCTCACCTCATCATCATCATCATAGTCGTCATCCTCATCATCATCATTGTCATCTCATCATCACCATCATCTTCATCATCATAATCATCGTCGTCATAGTCATAGTATTCATGATCATCAATATCATCGTCATCATCATCATCGTTGTTGTCATCATCGTCATCATCATTTTTCATCGTCAATTTCATGGTCATCATCATCATCATCCTCGGCATTGTAATCATCATCATCCTCGGCATCATAATCATCATTGTCATCATCATAATCATCATGATAATCATCATCATCACCATCATTGTTGATCATCATTATCATCGTCGTCGACATCATCATCATCATCATCATCCTCATCATCCTCATCATCATAGTCATCATCGTCATTGTCATCATCATCATTGTTCATCATCATCGTCATTCCATTGTCATCACCATCATCATCATTCCATTGAAAATGATTGAAAATAAAATCAAAGCAAAATTCATCATCATCGTCATTCCATTGTCATCATCATCATCGTCGTCGTCATTCCATTGTCATTGTCGTTGTCGTCGTCGTCATCATCATCATCATCATCATCATCCTCATCCTCATCCTCATCATCATCATCCTCATCATCATTGTCATCATCCTCTGCATCATCATCATTGTCATTGTCATTGTCATCATTCCATTGACAATGGTTGAAAATAAAATCAAATCAAAATTTCCACTAAACCTATCATCATCATCATTGTTCCTCATCATCGTCATCATCATCATCATCATCCTCATCATCATCATCCTCATCATCACCATCGTCATCGTAATCATCGTCGTCGTCATCATCCTCATCCTCATGATCATCATCATAGCCATCATCCTCATCATCATCATCATTGTCATCATCCTCATCATCATCATCACCATCATTATTCATCATCATAATCATCGTCATCATCATCCTCATCATCATCCTCATCATCATCATCATAGTCATCCTCCTTCTCCTCCTCCTTATCATCCTCATCCTCGTCCTCATCATCATCATCATAGTCATCATCCTCATCATCATCATTGTCATCATCCTCATCATCATCATCATCATTCCATTGCAAATGCTTGAAAATAAAATCAAAGCAAAGTTTCAACTAAACCTATCATCATCATCATCCTCATCCACATCCTCATCATCATCACCATCATCATCATCACCATCATTGTCATCGTCGTCATCATCCTCATCCTCATCCTCATCCTCATCATCATCATCATCATCATTGTCATCATCCTTATCATAATACATCACCATCATCACCATCATCATTGTTCCTCATCATCGTCATCATCACCATCATCATCATCATTGTTCTTCATCATCATCGATGTCATAGACATCATCATCCTCATCATCGTAATCATCATCATAATCATCATCATATTCATAGTCATCGTGATCATGATCATCATCCTCATCATTATCATCATCATCATCACCATTATTGTTCATCATCATCTTCATCGCCATCATCAACATCATCATCATCACCATCCTCATCATCATCAGCATAGTCAACATTCTCATCATCATCCTTGTCATCATTGTTCATCATCATCATTCCATTGCAAATGCTTGAAAATAAAATCAAAGCAAAGTTTCAACTAAACCTATCATCATCATCATCATTGTTCCTCGGCATCGTTGTCATCATCATAATCATCCTCATCACCATCATCATCAGCATCATCACCGTCATTCTTCATCATCGTTTCCATCGTCGTCATCATCATCATCATCATCATCATCATCATCATCATTATCATCATCATCATTGTCATCATCCTTATCATCATCATCACCATCATCATCATCTTTGTTGTTCCTCATCATTGTCGTCATCATCACCATCATTGTTCATCATTATCCTCATCATCATCATTGTTGTCATCGCCATCATCATCCTCATCATCGTAATCATCATCATCATCATTACCATCATTGTTCATCATCATCGCCATCGCCATCATCATCATCATCATTTCCATCCTCCTCCTCATCATCATCATCATTCCATTGCAAATGCTTGAAAATAAAATCAAACCAAAGTTTCAACTAAACCTATCATCATCATCATCATCACCATCATTGTTCATCATCATTGTCATCGTCATCATCATAATCCTCATCCTCGTCATCATCATCATAGTCATCATCATTGTCATCATCCTTATCATCATCATCACTATCATTGTTCATCGTCATCGTCATCATCATCGTCATCATCGTCATCATCATCGTCATCATCATCCTCATCATCATCATCATAGTCATTATCATTGTCATCATTCTCCTCAACATCATCATCATTGTTCATCATCATATCGTCATGGTCATCATCATCATTCCATTGAAAATGCTTGAAAATAAAATCAAACCAAAGTTTCAACTAAACCTATCATCATCATCATCATCATTGTTCCTCATCATCGTCGTCACCATCATCATCCTCATCATCGTCATCATCATCACCAACGTTGTGATCATCGTCATCGTCATCATAGTCATCATCCTCATCATCATCATCACCATCATTGTTCATCATCATCATCATCATCGTAATCATCATCATCATCATCATCATCATCCTCATCATCATCATCATCATCATAGTCATCCTCCTCCTCGTCCTCAGCATCATCATCATTTTCATCATCATCATCATCATTATCATCACCATCATAGTCATCGTCATCCTCATCATCATAGTCATACTATTCGTGATCATCATCGTCGTTGTCATCGTCGTCGTCATCATCATCATCATCCTCATCATCATAATCATCATCATCATTGTCATCATAGTCATAGTCATCGTGATCATCATCATCATCATCAATCTTCATCATCACCATCGTTTTTCATCATCATCGTCATCACCATCATCATCATCAACATCATCATCATCATCATCATCATAGTTGTTATCCTCATCATCATCATTGGCACCATCCTCCTCATCATCGTCATCATTGTTCATCATCATCATTCCATTGCAAATGCTTGAAAATAAAATCAAAACAAAGTTTTAACTTAACATATGCACGCACGCGTGTTTAACGCGTACGCACTAAGAAGCGCGATCGCGCTTCTAGTGCGTGCGCGTCATGTTTTAAACTACGCGCACGCATGATTTAAATTTAGAATTTTGGCGGGCATCTTTTTTCCAACCTACATGGTGGATGACTTGGCTGCTTTGGTTTTAGGTTCGAGTTGCCAAACCAAGTGGTTTGGACTGTCTTATGACATAAAACATGTTTTGTACCACTTCTCCTATTTCGTGCAAGATTTTGCATATGCCGCGCTTGTCCACTGCTAATGAATATTCACACACTTGTGTAACTCTATCTGTAGATTCTGAATATGTAATTTTTATTTAAATCTATTATATTTTTCTATTTTTTATTTAATTTTAAATAGACTAACGTCAATCTAACACAAAAGGTAGGCTATTTGCTTCCCAGCTATAACTTTTGATTGGTTCACCTATTTAGAAAACAGAATAGAACCCGCACAAGAAGACACTAAGACCTACATTCTAAAAAAAATATCGTTCATTGACTATGTTAAGACCAAGATGTCGTGTACCAACGCTCGACCTTGTCATTTTAGGGCGTCACTAACTTCCTTAATTTAATATATATATATATATATATATATATATATATAACATAAATAAATATGGAAAAATAACGCTGCTAGACACACATGTTATCTACAACTCTATATGATTTTTTTCACAAAATTCCACCATTTGCATACCAAATGAGTGGACCAACGCAAACATATTAATTTTTTTTGGGAAAAAATAACATACCAACCTTAGAAGAACCTCGTTTTTGGGGATTTATACTTAGTTTCCATAAATAAAAATTATATATTCCGGAAGGTAATCCAATTGTCCACGTTTCATATTCTTACGCCATATTCCAAAAAATTGTGTAGGTACCTTTAATATTGCTTTTTGACGTTCAGATTTCTATTTTTTCAGAAGTACATTGCAATGAACGCGTCATAAGTGACCATCATTAGCTTGCACCAACCCTATTATTAAAAGGTAGCATGGTAATAAGTTGGTGGTATTTCGTATATTTATGTTGAAAAATAGGTACTAACTATGTAACTCATTAAGTATGATTAATTTACCTTTATTGAAGATGAACTTTATGTATCCTTATATATTCAATACTAATTGTGTAGAATGTGATACTAGTATCTTTGTTAGGAAACTATCCCAATTACAAAAAATATTAACAAATTTCATAATATGAACCCATTCAGGAAGGGATCCATCCCCAAAGATCAAAACATCATCGACAAAGAGTGTATGCGTTAGAAAAAGAGAGCATGCCATGTTGATGCCTTTAATCAACTAGTTTTCCTTAGCCTTTAGGAGAAGTCTGCTGAGACCATCAATAACCGGTAAGAATAGATATGGAGATAGCAGAAACCCCTGGCGAATACCACCTGACCCCTTGAAATAGGATGTGGGGGATCCATTAATAAGAATGACAAATTTAGCTGAAGAAACCCAAGACATAATCCATTAAGTGATATCAAAGAAGAGCCCAACCTGTAACAGGATTAGTCGAAGAAAGGACCAATCAACCTTGTCATAAGCCTTCTCCAGGTCCAACTTGAGAATGAAGGCAGGATGTTTCTTCATCTTCACCGAATGCATAACCTCCTGAAAAATCCCAACCGCGTCCAAAGTTTGACGGCTGGGCAAAAAAAAATGCTCAACAAACAAAAACCTCCCCAAAGCAGGTTCCAACCTTGCTGCAATGATTTTCGAAATAAGATTATACAAAATATTACATAAAGAGATAGGTCGATACTCATGAAAAGAGACGAGTCTATCCATCTTCGAGATAAGAGTGATCAAAGTGGAATTCAAGTTATCTAGGGTAATCCTAGAGTGCCTAGACTCCTCAATAGCTTGAACGAGATAGACCTAAAATATCAAAAAAGTAGAGATAAAATTCCACCATCTATCCATGAGGACTCGGACTCTTGTACTTAGTGAAACCCTTTAGAGTCTTCAACACCTAGCCCATAGAGACGAGCCTCGATAACCTCACAATTTGTGCTGTCAAAAAAAAGAGGGGAAATGTTTAATAGTTTCCAACTTATCACAAACATCGTTCAACTTTTGATCAGAATAGAAATTAAAAAAGTAATATTTGGCCGCAAACTTAATAGACATGGAATCTAAACAACATCATCCCTAGCGCCTTTAGTAAGATGTTTTTGTTAGCGTAATTATGGAAGATTTTAGAATTATTGTCATTAGCGTGCAACCAAATAGCCCAACTCTTTTGCCTAAAAATTTCTTCTTTATATACAAGGATCCTCTCCGTCCGAATGCCAAGATCCATCAATAACTTCTTCCGATCTTCAAAAGAAAAACTGGTCATCGACAACCCCCTCCAAGGTCTCGAGGCATAAAGATCTATGTAAGGGCTTCTTCATGTCATTTTCCCAACATATCACCAGCAGACTCAACTTATTTAATTTGAAGATCAGACTTTGCATCGGATTAAGATGATGCGGAATTTCTCACAAAAAGACGACCACAACCATCTCATTAAAATAAATTTCCTTACTCCTAGTAGGGTTGAACTCTCATTAAAGAAACTTCCTTAAGCCAAGTGGGGTTGAACTTGAAAGGATGGGAACAAAAACTTCTAGTGGGGTTGGACTTGAAAGGATGGGAACAAAAGCTTCTATCAAAATCAAGCTGCAGGACCACAGCATTGTGACCAAGACCGGAACCTCCCCAACTGGTCACACAGAGAATCGCTTGTATTACTCTACTGCTAAATACTAAATTCGTATATTATCTATCAAACTGACTAGAACCGCACTGCCCCGCCACATGCCCCGCCCGAAGGTTGTCGACTCTGTTTGGATCGATTAGTATATTCTACCTCGTAGAAGAACATACTTTCGACAGATCCAATTCCCTTGCCCTGATGCTCTGTGCCAACGCATTTTCATTTAAAGTAATCCACCTATTCCCTTGCCCTGATGCTCTGTGCCAACGCATTTTCATTTAAAGTAATCCACCTAAGTTGTAGATTCTCTGTGGCGGAATTCGAAGAATTTCTATTTTAATGGCCATCTCAGAGGCTGGCAGCTGAAAACCAGTGTCCCAAACAAGGAAAAATCCTTACAATAATATTTGCATTAAACCTTGCTCCGACTTTTGGTCTGCAAACAATGAAGAAGCCGGGCGACAATCTCGGCGACTTGAAAGATGAACTCCTGTCCAAAGATGACGAAAAGCTGGAGAGAATCACCATCGACGACATGCTACAGAAATGGACAGGAGAATTCGGACGGTGGTAGCTCAAACATTTCGTGCTGTCCAACCTCGCATGGACTCTCGAGGCCTTCCATACGATGGTCATGATTTTCGCCGACTATGAACCCCAATGGCACTGCAACACAGAGAACCCACCAAGCGATTTCATTTCCATGCAGCGAGGGTTCGAACCCTGCAGCCCGACGGGATCTATATGTTCCATGGACAGGGCTTCCTGGGACTGGGACGGAGGAAGCGGAGTTTCTACGGTCTCCGAATGGGGTCTTGTCTGTGACCAGAAATACAAAGTTGGGGTTCTGCAGTCTGCGTTTTTCATTGGGTGTTTGCTCGGTAATTTATTATTTCAGCCTCTTTATATTCAGATGTTTGAGCTTATCTCGATTAGTTCGGGGTGTTTGAGCTTATCTCGATTTTTGATTTCTTTGTATAAGTGTTTGTTAAGTAATTGATTATTTTAGCTTCTTTATATTCATCCGTATAGTTTTGGATATTTGAGTTTATCTCGATTGTTGATTTCCTTCATTGAACTTGTTTGCATTGGTTGTTTGAACTTGTTTGCCTGGATTGTTTGTTTTGGTTCTCGCATTTAATTTGCTTGTATTGAGTGTTTGCTCAGTAATTGATTATTTCAGCTTTTATATAATCATTAGTTCTGGATGTTTGAGCTTATTTTAATTGTTAATTTTTTTCATTTAATTTCAATTATGCTTCTTATACATATGCGGGCAGTAGGAAGATAAGATAGTGTTTCTGAGCTCCAATGTGCGGCTACATCAATGTTGAAGTTCCAATACCTGAAGCTTATCAATCTATTAAATTCAGTTTATAATAGTGAATGAATCACCCATTCACCCTAAAGCCAGGCAGCCCCATCTTCAAAGCCACATAAAGCAAAGCCCTAAAGTGCAAGAGCTCTGGTATTAGTACACAGCCCACAGCCCAGCCTCAAATGACAAAAATGACTAAGGCTGATCTATAGTACCATACCCGCACCCTCAATACCCAATTGGGCAGCACCAACAAAAAAAAAATCCCAATACCCAATTGGGCAGCACCATCAAAAAAATCCCAATACAGCAATCACCACCCGTAGGCAGCACCATCAAAAAAATCCCAATACAGCAATCACCACCCCTGGGCAGCACCATCAAATAAATCCCAATACAGTAATCAATCAGCCATCTTTAACAAACATGTACGTTCGGTCCATCCAACGGACCAACAGCGAAGTCAATGGTTGACTTTGCTGTTGATCCCTTAGATGGACTGCGAAGTCAATGGTTGACTTTGCTGTTGATCCCTTAGATGGACTGAACGTACATGTTTTTTAAGCTCAGGCCAATCGGCACCCGTGGAAGAGCAGGAGCAAAGGTAATAGTTGACTCTGTTCTTTCCTTGTTGTCTGTGAGATAGAATCAGCGATTCTGATCAGAATGGTTACGCTGTTTGGTTAGGTTGTTCTAGAAAGTTAAGATTTTTTTGGAGATTATATCTATTTGATTTGATCAAGTTTCTTTTAAATTTAATTTTGTAAGTTTCATCTAAATACAAAATAATTTTGTAAGTTTTATCTAAATTCAATTTTGGTAGATAAGTAACATAATGTTTTGTTAAATTGAATAATTATGTAATCGCCATCTTGCTTGTCTGAAATAACATATATTGACCTATTTCAGAATAAAATATTGATATCTTATTGATTTTATCTATTTTATCAGGGGCAGGGATATTTGGGCATTTGTCTGATTCTTCGCTCGGACGGAAGGGAGTGCTAAGGTTGGTCTGTGTCTGCAACGCCATCCTCGGCTGTCTGACGGCTTTGTCACCGAATTTCTGGGTTTATTTGATACTTCGCTTATTGACGGGCATTAGCACCGGTGGCATGGGGTTGTCGTCCTTCGTATTGGCAACTGAACCCGTCGGGCCATCTAAGAGAGGACTGGTTGGCATGTCAACTTTGTACTTCTTTTCTTGTGGAATAGCTGTGCTTCCAGCCCTGTCTTACTTTTCAGGCAGCTGGAGATATCTGTACGTCGTGACTTCGATTCCTTCCGCGTTATATTTCCTCTTCGTTCTGCCTTTTGTCTCGGAGTCTCCGCGGTGGTACCTGGTAAAAAGCAGGCTGGAAGAGGCCATGGGGATCATGAGATCGATTGCAGCCAAGAACGGGAAATTGCTGCCGGCGCGAATTTCGTTGACCTTGGACGGGGAAGCCACAGAGCCTGACGAACAGTCGGGAAGCCTCATGGACGTATTCAGATCGCCCGTGACGCGGACGAGGATGGTCTTAATGGCGCTCATTTGGCTGGCTTCTGGAGTGGGGTACTATGGATTGAGCCTCAACGTTGTAAATCTGAGTACTAATTTATATCTTAGCGTTTTCCTCAACGGAATCGCAGAGATGCCTGCGTATGCCCTGACGGCGGTCATGTTAGAGAAATTCGGAAGGCGGGCGATGCTCATCGCCACGATGCTGTTGAGCGGAGTGTCTTCTCTGTTGGGAAGCCTGGCATCAACGCTCCTCCGATCGAATCCTAACAACTCAACACTCGTCATGCCGAGCTGGGTCGCGGGGCGGGGATTTTTGAGTGGCGTGCAGTTAGCGAGTGGCGTCGTTGGAATATTCGGAATGGCGGGGGCGTATAACTTGTTATTCATATACACCTGCGAGCTGTTTCCGACAGTAGTCTGGAACGCAGCGCTAGGGTTGGCATGCGAGGCAGGGGAGATCGGTGCCATAATCGCTCCGTTGGTTGTGGTGATGGTCACTGTGAATCCTTCATTGCCTTTTGCGATAATCGGTGTTTCGGGAATTGTAGGAGGCGTGTTGGCTTTGAAGCTTCCCGAGACTCTGAATCGCCCTCTCTACGAAACTATGGGAGCTTTGGAGAATGCAGAGCCGGCCAGGAGGGCTTAATTCTGCAATGGACCGGGACTCGGGACTGAGACTTGAATTGGAGCAAGAGATCAGAAGATCCGGCTAGGATGGCTTAATTTAAAGGGCTGGAAAGTCTTGGACTTGCTTTAAGCAAAGAAGATCCGTCAGAAGTATTAGAATTCCTTTGTATTTTACTAGTTAGATTAAAATATCTCGTCTTGATTTTTTTTTTCTTTTATGTTACAGTCTTAAAAAGTTTTGTTCAATCTTAGGTTTCTTTTCATTTCTTGAAAAGAATAATTAAAAAAAAATCTATTTTTTTCTTTTTTAATATAACAGTTTAGAGTTAGACTCTTTTTTTCAAATGGAGTATTCTGATACTCTCCCATACGTCGAGCCAGCTTTCGCTTCCAAAGGCAAAAGGCCATGGGGATAGATGATCTATAGTGGACTCCCAATTGTCAGATGAATGTCACATTTCTTTTATTAATGTTTTGAAAATAATATAAAAAAAAATTTAATTTTTATTTTTTATATAACAGTTTAGAGTTGGACTCTTGGTTTCTAAATGGAGTTTTGATTCTTAGTTTTTAAATGGAGTTTTCTGATGTATATTAACTCAACTTTCAATTGCTAGATGGAGTTTGAATGTTACATGAACTGCACATTACCATGTCACCCTAAGAGTTCATAGGAGTTTAACTGCACATTACTTCAATTCCCAGCTTTAAAATGCAGTTTGACTAAATCGTGTGCACATTAGTTGGACTTCTAGTTGCTAGATGGAGTTCCCCTCTCACATGGACTACACATTACCATGCCATTAAGTGCAGTTATCACATGATATATTTTTTATTCATTTTTTTCAACTATGATCAATTCCAATTATCACATAAACAATTTTTTTTATTTTTTTATAATTGTTAATTATGAATTTTAAAAGAAACCCATAAAATCAATCTAAAGAGCGCACTTGTCTCATTCTGTTATATGTAATAGATAAACCAAAAATAGCTCGAAACATAGAGAATAAACTACCACATAGACACTCTCCACAAAATGCTATAAACCTTTACTGCTGATTCTCAACCAAAACCATCCCATATTTACTTTTACATATTTCCAAACACATTCTTTCACACTTTTCTCATATTGAAAATGGTATTCAAAACAACCTCTATCCATTTGCAAATTTTAAAACAATAAAATAGTAAACAAAAATGAATAAATCCTCATCAGCTTTCTATTTAAAGAAAAGTTCAAACAATACGATATAACTTGATCATCCTTCTAACCTAGTTCAAAGAGATGCAAAGGTCACTCACTTGGTATTGAATTACATTAAAGTTTAGTTCAATGAGATGCTAAGGTCACTTGGTCTTGAGTTACATTAAAGAACAAAACTTTAGTATGAGAACTATATATTTAAATATCTATTTTATGTTAATAGAAAATTTTATTGGAAAAAAAATAAAATATTGTATTTCAAATTTTGTAGTATAATAAATCAATTTAATAAATTATGCATTTTAAATCAAAAACTTCAGGTTCAAAACAAATAATTTTGGTTTCCTTATGAGTGAAAAATAAAAATTAATTAATTTCAAAATTATAAAATTAATATTTTTTTCGTAAAATTATAAAATTAAAAAAAACTCCAAAAATTTTGAAAGCTATTTCATAATTTGAGAGATCAGAGGCCTAGGAGGAAATCAAAAGGTAGAAGCCATTAAAATATTCAAATTCTTAGAAAAAAATCTCCATCCTCACAATCCACGAGACAAAAATGCAATAGGAAGACAATCTGTTCGTATTTAAGAAGATCTGGAAGAATGGTGAAGGAAAAGTAGTAAGCTCTCAAGGAGCATCAAGAGGTATTCTAACTTGGTGTGACAAAAATCTATTTAAAATTAAATCGGCAATAGAAAATTGCCATTGGTTGTTTGTGGAAATCTAATGTCTCGACACTCATGAGATATTATGGATTGGAAACGTTTATGGATATATAATTCATGGATATAAGGAAGAATTATGGACCCAATTGGAACTACAAAGGAATGGAAAGATGCACCACCCATGCATCATAGCGTGTGACTTTAATGTCACCATCTCCCTTGAAGAGAAGAAAGGAGGCTCTAGAGTGAGAGATCCCTTCGGGGAAATATTAGAAGATATAATGGCAATATGGAAACTTGCTAACATCAAACCCAAGAGAGGAAAATATACTTGGAGCAACAAGCGTATTGGACCACGGTACATTGTTGCAAGGTTGGACAGAATTCTAGTAATTTCTTCTTTCTTGGACAAACCCCTTCTGCCAGTCTCAAGGCTTCTAGCATCTATTGTTTCATATCACAAGCCTATTATGTTTTCCCTTGAGCCTATTGGCAACTTGGGACCTCTTCCATTCAAACATTCTCCAATTTGGATCTCAGAACCAGGGTTCTCGATGTCGTCTCCCAAGCCTGGCAAAAGTTTTACCAGGGTTCCCTTGGCTTCATCTTGGAGCAAAAGTTATCAAATGTGAAAAGAGAGATCAAGTTATGGCTATCCCGGCGCCAGAATTCTAGGCAAGAAATAATTTCCTTAATCAATACCCTAGAATAAATTAAAGGGAAAATGGAGCAGAACGAAGTAACCAAAGAAATGTTCTTGATAGAAAAAGAAATTGACAGAAAACTCCTTTCCATCCAGCGAAGGGAAGAAGCTGAACTTCAGCTAAAGTCCAAATGCTTATGGTTGAAAGCTAGAGATCAGAAATCCAGGCTCTTTCACTATCAATGTAAAGAGCGCAACAAGAAAAATACAATAAAAGAGATCTCAAAAGAAAATGGAGAAAAAATAATTGACTCCGAGCAAATAAAAAGGGAAATAAAAGAGCATTTTGAAGATCTTTACTCTAGTGAGGATGTTGTCTCCCAAGAGGAATTGCGCACTCTTAGTAATGAAATTACTTTGCTAATAAAGGATGATTTGGACTCTCTTACTCAACCTATCACTTTCGTAGAGGTCCGCAAAGCAGTCTGGACCTTGCATCCAGACAAGGCTCTAGGACCGGATGGTTTCTCCATAATTTTTTATAGAAGCTGTTGGCACATAATAAAAGAAGATCTAGTAAGAATGATAATTTGGTCACAATCTAAATATAGGATTGGAGGAGCCACAAACTCCACTTTTCTTGCTCTTATTCCCAAAGAGAATAACCCGACCACTATTTAAAGGTACAGGCCTATTTCCTTGTGCAACTCCTCCTACAAAATCATTTCCAAAGTCATCGCTAATAGAATCAAGAAGGTTATTCTGCTTCTCATATCAGAAAACCAAGAAGGATTTATAGCAGGAAGGAAGATCTACGACAACATTTTGCTGGTGCAAGAAGCTACCCATTCAAGATAGAGTTACAAAGAAGCAAGTATGGCAATTAAACTAGATCTTGCAAATGCTTTTGTTAGAATACGACACTCTTATATTTTTCAAGTCATGAAAAACTATGGCTTCCCTGCTAATTTTATAAGATGGGTTAAAGCCTGCATAAGCAAGCCTTGGATTGCTCCCCTTATAAATGGTAGACCAGCCTCATTCTTCCAAGCTCAGAGAGGAATTCAACAAGGTTTCCCAATGTCCCCCTTTGTCTACATCCTTGTAGCAAACTCACTTAGCAGAAGACTTAGCAGATTGAAGATTGAAGGGAGTCTCCTGGGAATTAGATTTTTCAAAGGTGTACAACCAATCAATCACGTTCATTTCGTGGATGGCACCATTATTTTAAGTAGTTCCTCAACTCAAATTGGCAAGCGCTTCAAAATCACTTTGGATCTCTTCCTAAAAGCGTCTAGAATCCAAATTAATATTAACAAGTCTTGGTTGTATGGTTGGAATAGAAATCCTAGAATTCTCTGAGAAATAGCCAATATATTGGGAATAAAGGTTACTCTCCAATGGAATTCCTTCATATACCTAGGGGTCCCCATAGTTAATAGGAAATGTACTCCCTCGGTCTGGAGTCCCTTGATACAGAAGCCGAAAAAGAAAATTCAGGCCTGGAGTAATATTGGGCTTAATTTAGCAGGCAAGGTAGTTCTCAACAAATCCATTCTTTCCTCCTATTCTCTTGTGTGATTTTCCTGGCACCCAAATCTTTAATCAATATTTTCAGCATTGAAATAAGGAATTTTATATGGCAAGGAGGGAATACTTGGGGAACAAAATTCAATCTAGTAAATTGGGATACAGTCATGGAGGACAAATGCAATGGAAGGTTAGGAATCATGGATCCTGGAAAAATGAATATCGCTCTGGGAGAAAAAATGGTGTGGAGGATGGTTACCGAAGAAAAAAAATGGTGGAAGGAGGTTATAAGGAAAAAATATATCACAAAAAAATATCTAAATGCTTCGATCTCTCATGGGTAGGTAAAGGGCCCTCCATCTGGAGTCTCTGTAATAACTATGTTGGCCTAATTAAAGACAATATGTATTGGATTCCTGGGAATGGAAAAAAAATTGATATTTGGTCAGATCCCATCTTGGGACAATCTCCCTTGGAGTCTAATGCTAATCTCCTCACTCTTCAAAGGTGGATTCAAGAGCAAGGCTTCAAAAATATTAAATATCTAGCTATATGGGGTTCAAGAGGCGATTGGAATGGCTGGAAAAATATAAATCCCCTGCCCACCTTCATAAGGATTACGATTTTTTTTCTTCTCTTCTCCACGACATCGCCCCTTTTAATTCTAGAGTCGAAGATATAAGAGGATGGGAAAAAACAGGGCTCTACACAGTTAAAGAAGGCTACTAGATCCTAAAGCATAGTCACATATAGACATCAACAAATAATTTGGGGAAAGGTTTGGAGCTCTAATAGCATCCTTAAGATCAACATCTTCTTTTGGCTCTTGGAAAAAAATAAGCTCCTAACCGCTAACAACTTAAGAAAGCATGGGATAAGAAAGCCATCAGGATGTAATATTTTCCATGAATAGGAGGAAACTTCCCACCATCTGTTTCTTGAGTGTCCTTTCACAATTCAAGTTTGGAAGCTCCTCCTAGGTCCTATTGGCAGGAATTTCTCTCTTCTAGGAAATCTCTCTGTTCTGCTCACAAATTGGAAAAGCTGTTGTCTGGGGATAATAGGGAAGAATAAGACTCTTGGAAGAATATGGAATACTGTCCACAAAAAAATTTCTTGCCAAATTTGGCTCACTAGAAACAAACTCTTTTTTTTTATAACAAAAAGGCAGAACCACAACGAGCAGCCTTCAAAGCCATGAACATTATCAGTGAAAAGTTGAATTCAAAACATGTCTCTTTTCCCTAATATGAGAATCTTAGTCCAGAATAACTCAATTGGTGCCAAGACATTCTTTCTCGGATCTCTCTTGAAACCAAAGCTCCTTCTGAGCTTCATTCTTGGGAAATCAGGAAAAAAACAGAAGAACTCTCTCTATGACGGCTAGGGAAAAACTCAACTGCTCCCTTTTTTTATGGCGCCTCAAAAGGTAATCTCGAGGAGGCAGGTGCAGGTGGGATCATATTTGATCCCGGAGGGAATATAGTGTCGTCTTGTTCCTAAGGTCTTGTTCGAAAAACCAATAATGAAGCTAAATGGCTCGCGGTCTTCTTTGATTTGGAGTTGGCTAAGAAACTTAACATCACCAAAATAATTGTCATGGGAGACTCCAAGCAAGTTATCCACAAAATGATCAATGGATACAACAAAGGAGCAGTCAAAATTCGAAGAATCTATCAATGAATTTGGCAAGCCTTTGCAAATGTTCAAATCACCTTTTACCACATCCTTAGAGGTAACAATATCGAAGCAGATAAGTCGGAAAAACAAGGATCCAAGCTAAAAAAGGGATTATTCGAGGTTAATGGTATATTGAAAAACACAAGTTATGTCCCCTAGGAACACTATAAATGATGAATGGGTTATAGGATGGCTTAAGGTTGGTTCTAGGCCATTTCACAAAGTCTCTTTTTTTTAAAAATATCATTATTTTTTTAATGGGGGGGAGTTCCCGTTATACGGCAATCCAACAGCTGGCAGGATTCATGGCCGCTGAATTCTAATTGTCTCCCTAAGGAATCCCATGTGATGAAATTTAATGCATCCCCAAGCCCGCACAAAGGGATTAGAGTTCCCGCATGAGCCATGGAAAACTCCCTCAAGAATCCACCTCCATCCTCATTCGGTCATTCTCCTGGTGTCGTGATACATTTTGATGGCGCAATGAGCGGTTTTCTTGGGGAAGTGAATGTATTTCTCAGAGCAGATATTGTATGTGCAACAACTTGTTTTTTTGGTGCAGTAAAAGGTTTCCCCGGTGCAGTGAATTGTGCTTCTAGTGCACTGAATGATTTTCTTGGTGCAGTGAAGGCTCTTGGTGTTTGTGGTGTAGAGAAAGGTTTTTATGGCGTAGTGAATACGCTTGCCAATGTAGAGAAGGTTGGTGAAGTGAATTTTTCTCCTGTAGAGCCTTTTCTCTCATTATTCTTGGGCTCCCTCAACCTTGCAAATAAGGATTGGCTTCCCAGCTCCCAAGTGGCACACACATATCACGTGGCGCATTCAGAATCACCTCTGTCTCACGAAGCTATGGTAGTGAAGGATGTAACTTTGAATGATCTTCATGAATCCTTAAAAGATATCAAACGACGCATTTGATGGCTCTATTACATCATGAATTAGGGGGTTACAGAAGGAATTTCAACTGTTGAAGAGGTCAAATAGATGGCCCTGCAAATGGGAAATCACGACGTTCGAATAGAAGACAACCATGGAGATTTGCATGAGCTAATGGGCACAATTGGATGCATGAATGAGGATCTACAGTAGCTGGTAAACATGAATCAAAGAAGCCATTTCCAAGACTCACCTATTAGAGATCATCCTATAAGGGAAACCTTAGTAGTTCAACATGTTATAGACCCAAAGGGAAAGCAGCTGGAGTAGTTCAAGTTTAAATGGTATTTTATGTTTTTCTTAATTTTGGGTTTAGGTGTCTTTGTTCGTATATACCCTTCGAAGGGTGAAAGATGTCTTTTTTGGGACAGTTGCATGTTTAAGTCTATAGTTTCAAGTATAAACAGTTCAGTATTTTTGGGAAAAAACAGTATGTTTTGTAAGTCTCAAACCTCTTATTTTGTACTCATGGTTGTAAACATATTTTTTATATAATTACAATATCTTCCTAGTTTTTGTTAAAAAAAAGTAATACTTTTGCAACACAGCAATGCTTTCAAGAAAAACTCTACAAAATATAGTTCAATATATGATAATATAAATTTATATCTTAACATAAGACTTTTGCAATTTTTTTTATTGAAACAATACCTCCTCTTAACTATACAGTAATGAATTTGTCTTTATGCATTGAGCATCATTAGACAGTTAATACTTAAATTGGAACTTTGAAGGTTTTTTCAAGTCGATCAAATGTTGTATTAATAGATTTGTTGTATAATAATATTATGTTGCACTAAACATGATTCAGGATAAATTATGATCGTTAGTAACGTATCAATATAAAATAAACGTTAATGTTGCACAACTAAAATTCATTCAAAGATTTCAAAATAATATATATGAAATTGTAGCAAAACTGCATTAATTATTTATCGTGTTTACGTGAGCTTGACTCCAAGTCTATTATAATTAGAAGCACATAATAAACATAATGATTAAATCAAGCACACACATAATGACATAGAAGGTTTATCCTCAAAACCTTTAAATAGCCTTCTTCAAAAGAAATACAATGGCCCATTACCATGGGCCTAGAAAACCATGTTGACTCTCTAACTTAGTAATTTTACCCAAAAGGGGAGAAAGTTTACTAACAAAAGCCAAAATTTCCATATTATGAATATAAATATAAAGAGAAAATATATATTAGAAATTCTATATATATATATATATATATAAATAAATCTCGGTGGGTTAGCTCGAGTGTTTGAGAGATGTATTCGTAAGCAAAAGGTTTCGGGGTCAAATCCTCGGGTGTCTATGCAAGGGCCTCACTCGATGTCCCCATCGGGTTAGGCCTCATAGTAAGGAATATTAAAAATGCCCGGTGGGTTAGCTTGAGAGGTTGAGAGATGTATTTGTAAGAAGATGGTATCGAGCTCAAATCCTCAGATGGCTATGCAAGTGCCTCACGCGATGTCCCCAC
>LPNX010951513.1:0-42069 GCA_001517045.1 Pseudotsuga menziesii | reverse complement strand
TATATATAGAATAAAAATTTACTAAATTCCAATGAAACAATTTGAAATGAACAGTTCAATTAAATTTACTTTGGAGTTACCAAAAGAAATGTAGGTTCTCAATGTAATATTTATATTTATGTATCATTTTAAACTATTATATATATAATACACCCATGTTTTTGTGTGTGTGAATTCCATCGAAACTACTTTCTATTATTGTATAGAAAATCAAATCATAGAGTCTAATAGGTTGGTCGGGAATGGTGAAACCACCAATCTTGAACACACAGTCTATCATAGAGGCCCAAAATTATGGCCTACCCAATGTCGGGAAATCAGACAATTAGATGCAGAAAAAAAATGAGATTTAAGTCTTCCATGTCCCTGTTGGCTAATCCATATAACATATCAAACTAAAAAACAAAATATAACTAAGAAATATATAAATGAAAATTCCATGCATGCATCATGGATTTCTACATATCATTATGATCTTCATGCTCTTAAATGATGGGGACCCCTGGACCTAAACCATGAGGCTCATGCTCACCTTCCTTCTCGTCACTTGTTGGATTCCTTCTCATCCCCCCATTTGACTGGAAGAACTACATTTTTTAACATAGGAGGATGATTATATGAAGGCTTGAGCCTGATGCACCTTGTGAGAAGAGTGCCAAAGTCAATGCTTCCACTTGACCCCTTTGTCTCCACTAGAGATAGCAGTGGTATTTTTCCTTTGGGGTCAAAAGGGACTACAAGCTCTTGAACTAGAGCAATCAGAGGAACTAGTGGAAATTCCCCTTCTACTAAGAATGCTTCCATGAACTCAAAGGTCGATCCATGAATTTCCTGCTTAACCTCTAAACTTGCATTGATTTCATCCATCTTCTGTTGAATAGTAGACCACTCTCCTTTAGTTCGAGACTAGATGAATTGGTTGTGAACGAACATGTTTTCCATCATGTTTTTGACCAACCAGTAATGATTGATGTGCCCATTAGACTCGAGGTCTACAAGTTGTTTCACATCTGCTTCATTTTCCCAAACATCAATTCAGTGATGCCATTTTTCTATGATATGATTCTCAATCCCATCTCTTGTGTAGTTTCCTCCCCTTCTTCCTTACCGACTATGTCGAGGGGTACCTCTTTGATGATTAGGAATATCAAGAGATTCTAGAGTTTGGAGGATCAAACGTGGAGAGGCCACACACACATAGGGCCAAGAATGATGTCATCTCTTCAACTATATGATAGACTCCTTTTCTATCAAAAAATTGTGCAACAATGTTGGTATATAACATACAAAAAAAACTTTGATGGAAGTTGGTGTAGAAATTTCCTTTTTACTCTATCGAGTGCAATGTTGCTCATTCTTAACAAAAATTGTTTAAAATATTATTAAACCATTTGTATACATTTTTTCTACCATAATTTACAAGTATTGAGAACTTTCCTTTCCTTTGTGCTCATATGGTTTTCTTCTCCAATGATTTATTGATTCCATGTAGTACTAACTCTATAAATTTGGGATTTTGTATAGGAGTGTGCCTTAGCATGCGGAAGGGTTAATCAATTCATTCTTGAATATTTTTTAAAATAATTACATTTCTCTTCCCATGATATGTTATCTCATTCTCTAACAAAAACTTTGTGCATGGATCTTGTTTAGCGCTTATGATCAACACAACTAGTAATGAAACCAATTATATAACATAAAGGAAAACAATATATATAATCTAACTACCTATCTACAACATACACATAGAAGAAGAGAGATGTAATTCCCCGGCGGTGAGCATGTGTAATGTTGTTATTTGATTATTATAGTGGAATTGGGTGCCTAGACTATGGACTATGGACTATGGACATTATTATTATTATTATATGTATCTATAACTAAACAATGGCTCAACATGGAAAACGACATTGTTGGGGAATCTTGGGTTCCACATGTGAAATGTTTGGGTTTAGGATTAGTGGATCCCTTAACAGTACTCTAGTCTTCCTAATTTTGATGTTATTAAACCCTGGTGGTCTTGTTTTGTATAATTAAGGTTTTGCATGCACCCATGCAACCATACACCTTGCACCATGCATCATGCACCCTTGAAAACATGCACATGCATCCATGCATCCATGCACCATCCACCCATGCATCCATGCACCATGCACCCTAGTACTCCAGTGAACTGGAGTAGTCATCAGTCATTTAGAGTCAGTTTGGTTTAAAGGGATATGTCATCATTCAATTGGTTTCTAAAGTGGTCTTCATTTAATGAGATGAATCTGAGTCATCGTCAATTAATTTGAGATTTTTTGGTTCAATTCGAGTTACCTTCATGCAAGGGGAGTAATTTATGGGTAATTTGATTCATTTATGGTGGGTTTAAGTCAATATTGAAAAATTCAAGTTAGCTAGTGTCTGGGAATGTGTTTGTAGTGGTTTAGAGTCAGTCTTAGTGGATTCAAGTTACTATGTTGAGAACTTGAATGGGTCAATCGGTGGTCTTGAGGATCACTCTGTGATTGAGAGTTTTTTTCTTAGTAGCATTTAGCCAATCTCTTGGAGGAAATTTGAATTAGACTAAATGGATTTGAATTGCTCATGAGGTCATTCAATCTTTGATGGTTGATTTTGTTGTTCAATGCAGAGTGTGGCCCCGAAAAGAATGTGAATGACAAAGGATGGTTTTGCATGATACTATGCACACATTTGTACACCAATTGTATTCTATGCAATGGAGATAATGTAAAGAGAGTTTAGTCATACATTGGAGAGAATGCTCTCCCTTCAATTCAAATACCTGAGGAGGGGGACTTGAATTGATTCTATTCTATTTTAGTCATTCCTTCATTCATTAAGGAATGGCGAGTTGTTCATGCCATGATTGTTGAGAGGTAAGTAAGATTATCAAATTGGGACCCCGTGTATGCTCTACTATGTGTGTTAATTGTGTGGTTTGAGCACAGGGATACTGGTTGTGTTTGGATTAATCCTAATCAAGTCTAGTATAATTCCTATGTGTCCCACCGCTTTTATTTGTCTTGATCCTACACATAAGTCCTGATGGTGAATGGCGATGTACTGAGGGACCTAGGATGTGAAGGGATTACCATTTCACTTGGTAGTAGGGTGGAGGAGTAAGTAGGTGGAAAGGGACTAAGTTATGGATTCTCAAACTGATATTTTATTTATGATATAGTTTCATGGTGCCTATCGCTTGTCTCCGTTTGGGACCTGCACATAAATCCTGATGGTGAATGGTGATGTATTTAGGGACATAGAATGTGAAGAGATTACCATTTTGGTGATGTCTATAGGGACCCAGAAGGTGAAGGGATTACCATTTTGGCGATGTCCCGAGGGACCTAGAAGGTGAAAATTTTCCATTTCACCTGGTAGTTGGGTGGAGGACTAAGTGGGTGGAGAGGGGGGAAAACCTACGGAATAAATTCATGTGTTTATGTTTCTCAGATTTTGGTCCTAATTTTTATCCTTAGATATCAAGTTATAAGATTCCATGACCGTGTAAATTCCTAGACCTCAGCTCAGGGGTGACATGCACAAGTAGATTGGATTGACAATACCTAAGGTTGGGAGGAAAGTTGTCCAGTTGATGTCTTTTGTGCCCTTATAAAAGATAAGTATTTATATTATTTATACTCTTTAGGTATGATGTTGTGCATGTGCCCATAGAGGCTAATAATGTTTAATTTAATGAAGCATAGGATTTTTAGGAATGCTTGAATTAAATTTGAAAAGAAGGTTGCAAAAGAGAGGAAGAATATATTAAATACTGATCAATTATTCATGGCAAAATTACACACAGATGGAGAAAAAATTGGAAGAATGTCATCACATCCATTACTCAATTAATTGTATGCAATAAAATGGTGTTACAAATAGGATAATTTGAACGCCTAAGATATTATTCGAATCTACCAACTCGAACAGACTCCGTAGCTAACTCGACGTAGTAAAATCACCACTAGAGATCATTAATGCAACTAGGGATCACTGAGTCAGTTCACAAATATTTAACTGACTGAGTTATGTGATAAAAGGTTCCCTACTTTCCTCAAATCATGCAAAGTAGTGCTAGGATGAGTGAGAGTGAACTAACTAATGGGAATCAGAGCATAATTGAACATAATTGAACACTAACTAGGGTCAATCGTTGATGACAACTGGTGGCACTCGGAGTGGGTTCCTAAATTATAGGGATTGGTGTTTGGAGCTCCTAAACGCATGCATACATGCGCATTGAGTGTTAGGTGGCCCTCAAGTGAGTCCCCCATGACACTAGTGAAGTGGGAATGACCTCCTAAGCTAGGAAAATACAAATAGACTATGATGGTTAAGGGAGGATTAATTAATAATCCTAAAATCTCCCCTTAATCCTAACTTGGCCAACTTGGACCCTGTAAACTAAGACCAAAGGTCACCCATACAATCTAAATGCAAAAAAATACTACTTAACAACCAGGAAACGAGGAAAACCTCATGGGAAAACACCCCCCCTAAAAAATAAGTAGGAAAACCAAGATCAAGCTTTCACTTCAAGAGAAAATTTTCTTCTTGAATAAAAAACTTGTGAAAATATTTTTGCAATCTGCATATCTGTGGAGCAGTAATGCAATGTCATGGTCCTTGTGTTCAATAGTTTGCTAGTATTGTGGATGTGAACCTCTCCACCTTCTTCCAATCTAATGGCAGATAGTAGAAGAAATGTGTCCTTTGTCTCTTCTTTTTGGAGGAAGAGTGACATGATCCAATTTGTTCTTTAGTGAGAAGAATTGTTGATCAGACCTTACCATCATGAAGCATCTCTCTGGGATTTTGTAACACCTCTCTGGGAGGAGTGGATTTGCTTGACATAGCACAAGGCTTTCTTTTTTTAACTGATATATTTTTCTCCTCATGTCAGATGACTCTCTAGTCATGTTTCGAGCACCTCAATAAATTTTTGATCCCATTTAATCCTAGTATTGGGATTAGGGACTGGATCTAATTGAAATTCCATAAACTAATTAAACTAAGTCCCCTGCCTCAGATTTTGAATCTGAAACATTGATGGAAACATTATCATATGGATCTGATTGAGATGCATCTTCAATTCCATAAACAGATTCAACTAAGTACTCTGCCTCAAATTCTGAATCTGAAACATTAATGGAAACATTATCATATGCAAAAGGTTTAGGTAGGATGAATTTACCTTCCATTTCCAATAGAAGTTGAGACTGTATGAGATTTGAGTATGGTAGAAAGTGTGAGAATTCATATTCCTTAGAGGCATGGTTTGCAACACCTTTATCTATAATATTCCTAGTTGAGATATCAGAAATCTTCGCTGATTCAAGACTAAATACAACTAACTTTAGTGAACCTATATAAGTCATTTGGTATACATACAACAAATTTGTAGCTAAGGAGGGCACATAAAGGAAATTTTCGAACACTCTATGCGCTAACTTGATTGATCCCTTCCCTTTACCTTGGATTTGAGTGTCATATCCCATATGTATACTTGGACCATCAGTAAGTTGTAATGAAGATAATGATTATTTGGATGCAACCATGTGATTGGAGGCCTCTAAATCAATGAGGAATGCATGTGATTTTGAAAAAACAGCCTTCAGTGCATGGCATCTCTCTTGATATTCATTCTTGTATCTAGAGTCGTCCTTCCTTGCACCTTCACAAAGGGAAATATTCTATTTCTCAAGGATTTTAGACATTTGATCTATGGTCTTCTTCACACAATATTTATATGTATGGCTTCCTTTCTTATAGTAGGAGCACCTGCCCTTGACAAACCTATGATGTTTTTCCTCCTTAGAGCTTGAGGCTTCATCTGATCGATCAAACTCTTCTTTAGGTTCAAATTCATTGTTCCTCTTCTCCTTTCCTTTCTACTTCCTCCTTTCTTATGCATTATTTGTCTCACTAGTCAAGAGAGCTTGATTTGTGGATGCTTTGATGGCTCCCATCTGTATCAGCTTGTCTTTTTCATGTATTAGAGGTTCTATGAAGGCATCAAGGGATGGAATTTAGTAATGAGGAGTTGTCAGTCTCCCAGAGTGAAAGGTGGATACAAAAATTGAGAATTATGGGCCAAGTTTGCTCATAATTGAGAGCACCAATTGCTTATCCTTCTTCTCAATCCCACACTGCTTGCATTGACGACAAAATATTATAATTTTGAGAAAAAATGTTGTATAGTTTCGAATTTGCTAGGTTGTAGTGCTATCAGCTTATTCTCCAAAATATGACCCCTCGTGTCATCCTGCTTTCCTAACAAGGATTCAAGCTTCTCCTATACTTATTTTGGGGTTTTTATTCCACCAATATGGAAGAGTAGCTCCATGGAGATATGGATGCACATGAAGCTAAATTCTTCATCCAGCTTGTTCAGATACCTCAACTTTTCAAGAGGTTGCTGGGGTTCGACCTCTCTACCCTTGGTGACCCTGTATAGACCCTTGTTGCGCAAGAATATTTGAATATCATCCCTCCAATCAATATATTTTAAGGGGGTGAGGATTATGGCTGTCAAAACTGTTGAATTCTCCATCTTACAACTTCAAATATAGCTAATTCTTCAAAAAATATTTGAGTGTACATTCAAAAACACTGCAAAACACTTCAATTTGCAATCAAACCATTTCAAACACTCTCCACTTCAACATGTGCATTTTATATGGGTGCATCACATCTGGATAGAGCTCTCTAGAAAAAATCCAGAGGGAGCAAGGAAAGAATACCAATATTTATGTGGAACCCAATTTCTTTCGGTGCATCAATGGACATTTCTAAGGTTTGAAGTTGGCATGGATACCTTATTTAATACCATGTTTAATTTAATTAATCATAGGATCTTCCTGCCTACGTGAATTAAGTTTGAAAATAAGGCTACATAAGAGAGGAGGAATATAGTAAACACTGATCAATTATTCATGGAAAAATTGCACACACATGGATACAAAATTGGAAGAATATCATTACATCAATTAATCAGTTAAATGAATGCAATTCAATGGTGTTACAAATAGGAGAATTTGAATTCCTAAGATAGGATTCGAATCTATCAACCTAGAATGACTCCAGAGCTAACTCAGTGTGGGGCAATCACCACTAGAACTCACTAATGAAACTTTGGATCACTGAATCATTTCATAACTAGTTAACTAGCTAAGTTAGGTGAACAAAGGTGCCCTACTTTCCTCAAATCATGCAAAGTGGTGCTAGGATGACTAAGAGTGAACTAACTAATGGGAATCAGAGCATAACTTAACATAATTGAACACCGACTAGGTTCAACCTCTAATGATTATTGGTGTCACTCAGAGTGGGTTCCTAGATTATAGGCATTGGTTGCTGTAGCTCCTAAACTCATGTAGACATGCGCATTGAGTGTTAGATGGCCCCCAGGTGAGTCCCCCATGGCACTTGTGAGGTAGAATTGACCTCATAATCTAGGAAAAGACAAATACACTATGGTCGTTAAGGGAGGATTAATTAATAATCCTAACAAATAAATCTATTGCATTATATATATTTTTATTTGTATATATTTTCATGGTGAATGGATAACCCAATGTTGATATGTTAGACTAGCAATTAGTAGCTAGTTTGTTTATGAAATTTAAGATTATTATAAGGTTCAATTCTTAGGACATCCCATATGGTCGTGTATGGATATGTGGATTAGATCATCCATGGGATTTGTGACTGATATTTAATGAGGAAAAATATGACCTAAAGTATACCATGTTATAAATATGTTATTTGAGGTAAAATAGAATACTGATTTAGTGGAAATTTTAGGAGCCTATTTCCGTTTGGATTATAACCATTTTTAGGTCTAATATTTGGGCAATCCATATGGAAATATATGGTTGTACCATATCAGGTCCCATATGGTTTTATATACTAATAATTTCCTGTATTAAATCTAATATGCAATAATATTGTCTAATTCTTCTTTAAGGAAAGATAGTAATGTTGATTTTACTATGATGTTAGAAGCTAGTCTTTTGTGGAATTATGTTCATGGGATCGACTAATATTTAGTATAAACAATATGGACATGTATGGTTGTACTAAGTTAGATCCAAGAGGGGATTGGAAGTTTGAATTTATTTCTATAAGACCTACTATATTTCTTTAGAATGTTGAGATGTTGAATGTTTATTGTCATAAATGGAGTTCTGTGAAAGAATGTAAGTCTGATTTATTTAGTTGATTAGATGGATATGGGTGGATTCCCATTGGAGTATTGATAGTTAGTAAACATGTGAAGAGGTTCTGGTGTTGGTGTCGATTCCACTAACCCAGGTTCATACTCCTTGTCCGCCCAATAAAGCCCAAGATATCATCCCGGCAAAGTGTACCTCTGTCGACAATACCTGTGAGGAAAGTGAGGTCTCGCCCAAGATATATATGGGGACTACCAGAACCAATTTTATACAGTTATGGAAGGGGATTTATTCATCTCAACATTAACAATCTATTCGACTGAAACAAAGGGATGGATCACCATCAAAACATCAAGAGAGAAGGTCAATCCTTCAACACATTCACATCATATAAGAATATACAGAACTACCAATACATGCAAGATATATAATGAATACACATCTAAATCATATTTATTGTCGACATTCCACAATATAAGTGCGACCAACTTATAAAGATTCAAACACAAGATAGACAAACATCAAATACATGGAGATTTAACGTGGAAATCCATAAACAAAAAAATCACAAAAGCACTCTTCATTTGGCATGAGTAATATTTGGAAGTTTTTTGGTCTGTGCACACAGCTTGTAGACTTCTCTCGTAATCTTCTCTATAATTAATAGGTTTTCTCTATGTTTCTCATGCTCTCATGATTTCTCTCTTCTTTCTGTCGACCTCTATATCTAAATCACAGTCATCAAAAGTCCATAAAAGGTATTTAGTCATCCATCGTTAGTCATCTGTCATATGTTGTCTCCAAACATCTTGGATCGACCCTATATACATCTTACAATTCTTGTTCCAACCGTCGACTAGTTCTCAATTGAAAATCGACTGGTTTTTCTAACTACCTAATGAATCTTGTTACATTAATAATGGAACTAATGTCCCAACTTACAATCATTCCCATTTCTAAAAATAGACTATTATCCTAACTTAACTCATCGTTACATTTATTGTTTCCTCAGAAAATGTCGAATTCCTGGATTCGACTTACTCTTCTACTTTTTCATTGTTGCCTTGCTTGTCTTGTGACCAGATTCTTCATAATTATACCCAAAACTAGTATGATCTTTCCCAGGGTCAATAGACCACTCACATGTGGCTCATCCCAAGCCACTTTATCCAGAGGTGTCTTTCTCATCGAGTTTACTCTGAAACTCTTGACAGATACTCATCACCCCTTCTACTTATATTTGCACATCTTCTTTCCTTTCCTGCATTTTTTCAACAAGTTCAGAACTAATATGTTTCGAAGTTGTTTCTGTCGTTTCTCCTAGTTCATGTCGCACCCGCTCATGCACCAGGTGTATGCTTCTTGTAACCTGCTCTACTTCATCCTAGAGCTCTGCGACATGTAATGTTCGTCTTTTTTGTTTTTTCCACGGTTTGGTAACCTACTATTGTAATTTTTTGAAGTCAATAGCCTTGCTCATCTTCTTAACCCATGAAAAAATTTTCAGCACATTTATTATCCCATTTAGATTCGCTTCTGCGGTATGAAATTGATTTTTAATTTGATCCAACTCTACATCATCCATCAAGGATTCCCATGATTGAGAAAACATGTGCATATTCTATGGCACAAAGTGCCTTGACCTCCTTTTTTTCTCACATTTTCTATTATTGCCTTCTGTCACACTTCCAGTATCTCGGGGGGTGTACTGGGAGTTATATTTGTTTATAATGTTGTAATTCATTAGCGAAGGTCGATAGCTACCTCCCCAAGTTTAAAAACTCTTGCGTCTAGGATGATTTCAGTCGTAATTCCCTCTTCGGAGAAATTATGGCATGTGAGCACGATAGTCTGCTCTAATCTTTGCATGTCCTCCTACCATCTCTGTGATTTTTTCTTCATTTCTTTCACTTTGTTCTTGAGCAATGTGAAGTTATTATTTGAATTTTTGAGCTACTTAAACACCACATTCTCTCTTTCCTTCAACTCATCTAATGCATCTTGTTGAATGAAAAACAATACTTACATGACCAATGTATTTTATAATTTAATTATGATCTGGCGCTCCAAAATCAAGTTCCTTAGAAGGTACTTCATTTTTTTTGTTTTGTGGTGTCAAGGGTACCTCAATAGGTCGATCCTCTAAAGTACCAGCTTCTTCCTGTGACTCAATCTGGAATGATTCCTACTCGAATGCTAATCTAGCTTCTTTTACTGTGACACAGAGAGTCTACAGTTAGTTATTAATGCCTCCTACCAAGTCTGTATTCAATTTCATACATCCTCTTACAAGTCTCATTGGAAAATTCCTCCATTTGATTAGAAATGAGGTTGTAGCCATCATTGGTAAGGCCACCAACTCCAGTCGTTTTATCAGCTTTTTGTTTCTTTTGACTCTTCTTCGATTCTTCAGTTATTTTTCACTTGTCACCTAGTTCCGGATCTGTTAGGGTCGTGTTGGATTATTCTTTGATTTCATAGGGGGGGATTCATGGGATTTCTTCTCCTTGTTGATCTCCTCCCTGGTTTCCCAACATTCCATTCTATCGCAGGTCAATCTCAGCAAATAGTTGATCATCTGCGACAGGTTGTCTCCACTCTTTGGGCCATTCCTGAACAATTGTTTCAATGTCTTCATCTATTAGCCAAAAATCAATGGTTAACCATTGGTTCTAAAGGTCTTATCGAGGTTGTAGATAGATGTGGTGAGCCCCGACTGAAAATTTGATAATATTGGCAAAACAATTGACAATATCTATAGCAATCCTTGCTTGATACCCAGTGTGATGCCTCAATGCATCATCATGTCAGTAAAACTCAACGTTATTGTCCTTATGTCGGTGTAAATTATCCTTCTCATACCATAGGTTCTGTTATCGCACCCCTTGACATGGCACAGGCACATACATCCACTGGTAGTCTAGCGGCTTGGTCCATGTGATAAATGATATCAAAATTGTCAGCCATGAATAGGTAAAAGGAGTACCTTTCTCTTAAGCATAGGTGGCATCTTCTAACAACTCATTCAGCAGATAGGTCAACCAGTTCATTTGGACACCCGCAACACACTATTTTGCTACAACAATAGTTCTGAAAGTACATCGGTATGGTTTCATATTCTTGAGTATCTTGCTCAATAAAGATAGAGACAATGGAGATTCTTCTCTTATCTCTCATTAGGTCTTATTTCTCCTTCATCCAGTTGACTAGGATCGAGTCCTGCTCCTTTTAAGTGAATAATGGTAATGGGTCAACCCTTGTAAGAGGAATTCCATTGATTGAAGCTATTAGGTCTACTCCCACCAAAATTCGTCGATCCAATCATAGGAAACCTCCATGAACAAACCAACAATTGTTTCATCATCACCAATTAAACTATACTTCATATTTTCTTCAATAATGGAATTTGTTCAACCACCTTATTCCATGTCATCGTAGTCAAAGAAGCTTGTTTTTTTTCTCATCGATATCAACAATCCTTCCAGCTTTAATTAGATGCTTAAATTTCTTGTTACCAGATTTGGGATAGTGGAGCTAGTAACATTGGCCTCCTACAGCAACTCATAATCATCTTCATCAAGTTCCTAATTTTCTTATGTGTCCATTTCTTTTCTATTATCTTTCTTTGGCTTCATTTCTTCTCACAGAAGTCATGTACCGCAACATGGCGAGTTCAAGAAATTTTTCATAGATCGCAGTCTACGAATCCCATCTTCTTCAGATTTGGCATAATGTATACCATAGCATGGATGCCTTTTGAGATGGTTGGATTGAACAACAGATACTTGGAATTCTTTCTAATTGTTACGCCAGGAGCATCATCTTTCCTTGGAGGAATGTATCCAAGAAACAAGGTCTTTGTCTCAGATCTTGATGCTTTGGCATCCTGGGTAGCCTTGAATATTTGTTGAGGAACATTTTTGTGGTTAGCTTGCTTCTTTCTTAAAGGAACAATCGACACTAGTTGTGACACAACTTCTAGAGCTTCTTTAACAATGGGCATGGGAGAAGGAACATCCATGCCAAATTCTTAAACAATGCTAGTGCTCAATACAAGGATTACCATAATCAATCACATGACTTCGACTTCAATGGGGTTTGTGGACAGATAACTCGACTCAAGAAATTACTTAGTGAGATACAAATGAATGAACATACTTCTGCGTGAAGATGCAATAAGTTTACGCATGTAGGAAGTCGTTCGCTCATGTGGGTCCACAATAAATGGGAAAGGTGGTAGAAAATTCTATCACATGGGGAAATATTTCCCATCATTCCAATCAACTACCACATGAACCATCACTTCATTAATCATGACAACAAATAATTATTATGCATTAATGATAGAGGTGACCAAAAAGCATGGCGTTGAAATCTCCCGTTATCTCACTTTAACTACCCTCCAACTGTCACTTGCAACAGAATTTCATCTTGCGACAGATGTATAATCTATGACAACTTTTCATGTATGAAAAAAAGTTTATATTTAAAACTTGCAACAAAATTTGTGTATACAAAAATGATTTTTTTAATTGATCGAAGTACGACTATCTTGATAAGGTTTTAGTTAACTTCCATTCACTAACCCTTTAAAGGGTGTACCATTTAACTTCTGCAACTAGACCGCACCCCCATCGGTGATACATATGACAACATATGGTCCCAGATAGTGTGTTCAAAGGATGGCTTGAAAATTTATTGTCATATAGGAGAACAAAATCACCAACCTGAAACTGGTTGAACTTAATATGGTGATCATGCCAAGCCTTCTATCGCTAATGATATCACGTGACAAAGTGATCTTCTTCCAATTGTACCAGCTGCAACAATATTTATTCTACTATGCCAAAATATGTCATCTTAGTGATCGCAACAATTATTAGACTAGGTACAATATATTATAATGGCCTGATGACCTCATATCCATAAACCAACCTAAATGGAGTCCATCCTATTAACTTTTATAGGTTGTGTAATAATCCCATAATACTGCGGGTATCTTATGATCCTAATAATCTCTCTGAACATTACATATTATCATCATTAATGTATTATCCAAGATCTTATTAAACGCTTCGAAGGCATCATTTTCTTGTGGGTGATATGGCATTGTCTTCCAGTTCCGAATATGAATTTCCTCAGTTGATTCACAAAATTTGTACCGTGATCACTTATCAAAATCTTTGGGCATCCAAATCGGGTCATGACATGGGCGACTAAAAATTTGGCAGCGATTGCAACAGTACAATTTCTTATTAGCGCTACTTCAACCCATCTGGTTATTTAGTCGGACGCAGTGACTATATAGTGTGCACCCACTTGTTTTCTTTATTGGTTAATAATACCCACACAATCAAAAGCCTATTTATAAAATTCCTACAAATTTTCCTGTGGTACCAAAGGCATTTCATCTCGTCGCGACGGTTTTCCCATTTTTGAAAATATCACATCTACGACAATAGTCTCTAACATCTGCATGCAGAGAAGGACACCATAATCCTGCTTGTAAAATATTGTGCATGGTTGCATTTGCTGCACAGTATCCTCCCACGACACCAGTATGTCCTTCATTCAACACCATCGGTCGCTCATGTTCCAAGATACAGCGATGAAGTATTTCATCTAGTCCCATCTTATACAATTTCCTAGTGATCAACTGGAAATCTGCAGCTTTTGCAATTAATTTCTTATTCTGTGTTGTATTGAATCCTTCTGGTGTATATCATGTAGTTAAGAGATGTACAAAATCTCTGTAGTGATCATCAATCATCTTTACCTCAAAAAATTATGCATCTTGAGACTATCGTTGAGATTAGTAGGATCTTCTCCACTTTATAACCTCAACAGATGGCCAAGTTTTGAATTCAGTAGACCTGGCTTAACAATAATATCAAAATAAAATTCTTGTAATAGGAGAATACATCGACAGATCTTCCCCCCCAACACTAACTTATTGACCAAATATTTCAATGAAAAATGGTCTGTTTACATCTTGAAATGTTTCCCCAGTAAATAATGTCGAAACTTTTGGATAGCATATACCATAGCAAGTCATTCCCTCTCAGTAGTGGTATAGTTATTTTTTGTCGTTGACAACTTTCTACTAGAAAATGTAATGGGGTGATCAAGAGCACCCTCACCCTATTGTGCAAGAACAACGCCAAGCACGACAAATTATGCATTGACATGTACATGAAATTATTTCTTCCAGACTAGAAATACCAATATGGGTGTTGAGACCATCTTATCTTTAAGGATAGAGACTCTCTTTACACTGCTCATTCCATTGGAATTTAACATCTTTATGCAACAAAATTTCCATTGGAGTTGTAGCCTCAGCATAGCTCCGGATAATTTTTTTGTAATGCTGCGCATGCCCAAGGTAGTTCTCAATTGTTTAACTGTCGTGAGTGAGGGTAGGTTGAGAATAATAGTGATATTGGTAGGTTCTATCAATATTTTGTCTCGACAGACCACATGTCCCGACAAGATACCAAAAGGAGCACAAAAAAACATTTCTTCAAATTAAGAGAAATATGAAACTGTCTACACCAGCTGAGAATCATTATAAGATTCTCATAATGATTTTTCACTAGCCCATAGACCATCCAATAATCAAAATATACTTCAAGAAATTTATGGATGAAATCTTAAAAGAATCTACTACTATTCTAGAAAAAATAGTAGGGGAATTCTTGAGTCCAAAAGGCATTACCGTGTATTGGAAGCATCCCTACTCTGTCCCAAAGGTTTTCTTGTACCGATCTTCCTTTGCAATTCTTATTTGATGGTATCCAAAAAATCCATCACTAAACGAGTACACTTATTGTCATTTCAAATTCTCCAATACTTCATCTATGAATGGGTTTGGAAATGGATCATGCAAGCAAGAATCGTTTAATTTCCGCAGGTCGACACAAATTCAAACTTCACCAATCTTGTCCTGAAACATCATAGGGCTAATCCAGTCAAATTCCTTGACAGTTTTTATAATGCATGAATCTAGCATTCTATCTAAATCTATCTTGACCTTCTCTCTATATCTTGGATTGAGTCTATACAGTCGTTAGTTGAAAGGTTTTGCATCGGGCTTCATGGGAATCTTCATTTCTCATAGATCACTAATAATCCCCTTCATCTTTGAAAACTTAGTAAGGAATAGATCCTGGAATTCATACAATAGGTATGCAATTTCCCTACTGTCTCATCATCCCAAAATTCTCTAATATTGGCGAATTTTGGGTTTTCTAACGAACCAATATTCACCTTCTTTATTCTGAGGGGATTTAGAAACTTGTCATTTGATAAGCCTAATCCTTCCACTACTCAACTACCCTCAAATTCAAGAATATGTATGTCATGTGTATCATCATCATAAGGTTCACCAACTACATTATAGCATTCCATCCCATCCCAAACTATTGCACTGCTATGAGGGAAACTTAACATCGTAACAGGGATGTCTTCAAAAATCTTGGTTCGTATAACTTGTAGAGCAACATCAATCATCAGAATATCATCAATAAAGTTGGAAGTATGTGTGAAACTGGTAGCTAGATATTCCCATTCTATAGTCTCTTGTCACAGCTCAGTTGACATGTACCAATTTCTCAATACGATATCCAAAGTATGGATAAATTGATGAACCCATTCCTGTCACGACGATGTATTCCATGTCGCACGACAATTTTCAATATGCTCAACGAGATTTGTCAATCTCGTATATGTTTTGCCAGTATAAGAAATTTTCTTGCCAAATCTGATTTCTAGCAATCGTCAACATTGAGGCCATTTTGAAATAGATGGTTTATGAGCAACCCACCACCTGGAGGGCGTAACCTTCATTGCAACATCTAGTGCTAACAAGCATTGAGATTCCAATACTTTTTCTTCAAAGTCCATAAGAAATGTGTCCAAGTTAGGCAATCCTTCATATGTAGGTAAATCACATACCTGAATACCTACCCGCCACATATATTTCATGATTCTTGCAAACTTTCATATTGACACTTCATGTAGTCAATTATGCCAATTCTCTAGAGCTTCTCCTGGAGTCTGAGGTACAGGAGATAATACTTCACCAACTTGTATTACCATCAGTGGTTGTATTGACATAGTCATCCATTGCAGAGGAAATATTGTAAATATTATCCAAATATCCTTCTTGTCCTTCACTGTTCACTTTCTCGACATACCTCTAGCCATCTAGAGGATCAATTGGAGCGACCACCTATAGCTCAGTATCTTCAAATGAAAATATTCTATTTTTTAATTTAATAATTGTTTGATTATCAATAGCCCAATCGATCCCCAAAAGTGTGGGACACAGATTCGTATCATCAACAATGTCTATGAATTCAAAATATGCAAAGGTTAGAAGTCCTTCCACTTCGACAAGAACTTGTGTCAGTCGACCATATGCAAGACCTTCAACTGATTGGATAAATGCAACTCAATAGGAGACCATACTAGTGTCGGATTTCCCATTCTTTCCGAGGTTTTTCCTGTCATAATAGTAACATATGAACCAAAATCTAGTATGATGAAATCCATATCCTAATAACCTATCTGAGCATTCATTCTTAACTCCATACCAGTTTTTTATCTTTTACCAATGTGGTTAAATTTTCTTTCTAGTTGAACACTTGGTCGAGGTTCTTCAACTAGATCCTATAGTTCCACCACAACAACCTTATCTTCTATAAGTTCTAAACATCTTTTAAAGAAATTCTTCAACTTGCTTACCTTCTTTGCCGATTTTATTTGGAATAATTGTTCAAATCTTTGACGCATTTATAAGATTGGTCCACCATCTAATACTGGGACAATAGCAGATGTTGACGCTTGATTTTATCGACAAAATCATCACATGCATCAAATAAAACTCCATTTTATTTTCGACATCAAACAACACTTTATTTTGTGTCTTCGGTCGAACTCTCAAACTTACGCATGGTCCATATTGATATCCTCCAATCGTAGCACCTCCTCTTGTTACGACAACAATTTTAGGTTCTCAAGGTTCGACAAAAAAACTTATGAATATTTTCTTCTGTGTTCTGAGGTTGGTTTTGATTTCCTTGGTTTCTGACCTGCCATTTAGAAATCATTTGCAGACACTCCTCAATAATGTGGCCAAATGCTTTGCAATATGAACACGTCATTGTGGGATTAGTACAGTCTCTGGAAAAATGTCTTGGTTATACACAATTATAACAAATAACTTGGCCACTTTCGTGACCAAATCCTCCTCCTCGTCCTTGGCCCCTAAAAGGACCACCCCCCCTTGGTTGAGGGTATTGTGCCTGAGCTCGCTTGGTTTGTATTTGTTCATCATTTTTCATCAGATATGTGTCAACCATATTTTCTTGTAGTAACCGGTATGCTCTGCAATCTTTTTCGTCATGACCCATAGATCGAAAAAATTTACAATATAGGCTAACATGTGTGCTTACTATCTTCTATATATACAAGCATTCCTTCGACCAATGACCTTTTGTCTGGAAAATTCTACATGAAGGAAATCCTTGTGAATTTATCGGGTTCAACGCTCCTGATGCAAGATAATTCAATAAATCTAGACATGAATCTTTATGATGGCCTTCAATTCTTCATCCTGTACAGCATACTTATTCTTGAATTTCTTTCCCTTTCTTGATATCTTGTAATTGCAACATTAAATTAGCAAGTTGCAGCTATATTTGCATCATTCCCACACCAATTATTCCAACTGGTGAAGCTTCCAACTTCAAAGCAAGCTCAAGAGCTTCACTCTAGCACACAATCTTCTGTTGCATCAAGGGAACACATACATGCGATAGCATCATCGCAATAAACCATTCTTTATGTTGAACATCTGGCATATGGAAACTCGCCTTAGCCATCAGAGTCTTAAATATTTGATCAAAGTCCCAAATAGACTCAGTCAACAATTGTTTAATTTCTTTTAATTATGTGATACATTCTGAATTAGACTTAGGTTTCTTGAATTCTTTAATCAGTGCAATCTAGATCTGATCCAATGATTTATGAGGAACCCCTATGAGAAACATAGAAAATTTTATACACCAGCCAAGAGCATGACCCCTAAAGGTTGTGATCATTTGATCTCTTTTTATAGCCTCATCTTGGACATGTTGCAATGTACAAACAACTTCACATAAGAACCAATGTTGCTCAGGGTCTTCCAACCTATTCCCATTGAATAAAGGTAACTTTATGCCTCTCCCCGACATTCTGTTTACTTGGGGTATTGCTGAATTTGACTTAAATGTCCCACCACTAGGAACTCCTTGACTGCTATATTGACTATTACTGTTACTATGATTTACAAAATCACAATTCAATGCACTTGTAGGTCTTACCTCAGTTGTTGGAGATGTACGCAGGGTCATGGGTATGTCGTAGTCTTGGTCTAGATCTGGTGCTTCCTCTTCTTCTTCGGAGATAAGCCAATATTCTTCCTCTTCATCACAAGATTCTCCCTGAAGGTGTGGTTCCAACTCGTAGTCCCTTCCTTCATTTGTGTTGCAACTTCCTCTTCTTGTCGTAGTACTTCTTCTCTTCCCTAGCTAAGAACTTGTTCCACTCCTTAGGCGCCCACCCTCTTGCTCATTCTGACTATCGACAAGAACATATTGACTCATTCTAGTCCATATTGTTCAATCCTTTCCTGTAACATTACCCAGGTCCTCCACACACAAATATTTACTTAGCAGACTCCATCCTTAGGATCCCTTTCTCACAGACCAAAATCTTTATCCATAGCTTTAAATATCTCAAGTAACAACCTCAAGGTTCTTGGAAGAACTCTCTTTTTGTCTCATTGTATGATCTTACCGTGTCATCTCCAATCTCACTAATAAATCCCTCCAATATGCTAACAACCCACAAGTCGACAACCCTAGATACAGGATTACTAACTCTTTCCATCCGTTGGATTAGCTGAGGAGTCCACTCACTGGGTTCTCCGCCCTAAAAAAATTTCCTCTAAGGCACTAGCTTCAAAAACCATTCATGCAACATAATGGGGAATTCACTAAAGAAAATTTCATGAATATCTGATTAAATATATCTTTCTAACCATTACGTTGGATTCCGTCAGGATCCTTCACTTTCTTCCTCTACAAAATATCTTGCTTTATAATCCACCCAATCTTGAATCTCTTGTTTGATCAGGTACCAAAACATGTCCCTTCATAATGGTTTAGGTCCCTTCATAATGGTGTACCCGAGACTACCAAACGATAAAGAAAATCAATTCTTTACCATTTTCAACAGAAAATTGCAATTTCTACTCTACCTGACATGAAACCATGACCTTCTTCCATTTTTTCTCATCATAAAATGTCAATTCCTCCTCTGCAAGACTTGAAACCATCAGGTAGACTCAAAATTGTAGACCAGGTAAAGTCCTAGGAGATTTCAATACTTTTGCCTACTTCCTCCTCGAATTTCAATTTATTCGTCCAGAGCTTGGCTAAATCATCCGTTAATACTTGGAATCCTTCAGTCAATGCGTTGTAAACTTCAAAATGCTCAGCTATGCATGAGGAACATACATCCCACGTGATTGTGAGCTTTCAGAAAATAATAAGTCACATATTTCATGGGAGGGATGGATGGATGGCCGTAGGATGAGAAGATGTTACCGAACCAGAGCAATTGGTGGGCTGAGAAGCATTTATTAGACATTGAATCCTTCAGAGTTGAAAAAACAAAATAAGCTTTCCATTTGTTAACAATTGCATAGGATGCATTCGACCATCTTAAGAAGGTAATGTATACTGGTATATTTATTCTTCAACATTCCTGCATCAACAACTAAACAACTTCTTCTCCATACTAATTTACCGTTACAGCTTGGTATTCAAAATGTTATAAATACAAACAACCTGAAGTTTTGTGATCCACCCTTACTGGAGGAATACATTCAGATCTCTTATGCTTCAGACAACGTTTAAGACTTTAATCTTCCTTTGGACATTTCCTTAATGCAGCAGCGACCTCCCAAGACTGCTACAGGATTCCTTGAACATGTTCTCGCTAGGCCTCTAAAAGCTTCAACCTCGTACATCTGGTGGATGCATGGTGTGCATGGCCTAAACGTGGCAAGTGTATGAAATGAGTCGATAGGCATAAACGAGTTCAATTCATATGAAAATTATAAGTTATCAACGATTCTCTTGATGTAATTAACCTTTTGTAAAAGCATGTGTTTCTATGATCAACTGGTGTCAACGAGTGGGTCGATGTCAAGTCAAATAAAAAATACCGGCAATTGCATTTAAAAATAATGTTTCAGTTCTGTCAGGTTTTAATTTTTCGTGGTGAAAGCAACATACAACGTCTTATGAGTGGAATCGAGCAAAACCAAATTATCAATCCTTCGCTCATTTAAATGAAAATCTAAATTTACTTAGTCCGCCATTAATTTCAACTTAAGATATTTAATTACCTATGACTGGATCTAATGGAGAGACAGATGAAGCCGTTGGAAAATTTTCAATCACCTTTCAAATCGAATATCAAAACATCAACACAGAGAATGCCTTGAGCAATTCCATATTATTATTGGCAAGTAGTTCTAAATCTCATCTCGAAATTGCAGTCGCAATAATTATTTAGGGTTTTGTTTATATCTTTTGAAATTGAAATCCATATTAATAAGTATTGTTCATATATCAAAATCACCAAGTTATGACCGAACATCAATGTCACAGCGAATATTTGCATTGGTATGCTATAATCTTGTTGAGATCATATCGATTTGTCATTATTCATAGCATTAATCATTTTTTTTGTACAGGTTGGTTACCGATTTTTTCCTCCAAGGACCTGCTACACGAGGTTCCGACCAAAGTCAAGATTTAGGTATTTTGATCTTTTCATCATTCTTTCGACTTTAAATTGATCGATAGAATGACTGGTAGGTAATGTTTACCGTAATTATCAATATTGATATGATTCTTTGTTCAATGTTAGTTTTTCAAGAAAAGCCTATGGCCACCTATATACCTCCAAGATCCGTGCTTCCTCACATGATAGTTTTCACAGTGTTCAAGCAAAATGAATCTCAACAAAATATAACTCAATCCTTCCGTCGCAACATCTTCAGTACTAGAGCTTAATCCAAAATATGTATTATGGTCGTAACTCAAAAGACTTGATACATTTTTTACCTGCCCAGTGGGCTATTTTTCCATGTTTTTCTCCCAAAAAATATTCGCCATTTTGCATTTTTTGAAGCCCTGTTTCACCCAATTTTGATGGGGTAAAATTTTTTCACCCTAAAAATCGCCAAATTATTATATAAACGATGTAAAATCCTTGGAAATTAAAATATTTTTTGAAAAATATCGCCAATCATTTTATAGTTGGCGTTTTAAGAATTCCTAATATTCGCCAACATTTATACAGTTTTAAATAAGTATGGTTCCTTAAAATCATCCCTCGCATTGATAATCGCCCCAAGCTTAGAACGAGGTTTGCTACCTGGGCTGTAGAATGTCCATATCAACAGAACAAGTATATCAACCTTCACCACGAAATTTTTAATGGACGAACAGCGTAAACTCGATTTATTTTTATCTGTTTCAGTGTTGCAAGGCTAAAATGGTTCACTGTAGTTTTATCATTCTCAAACCTAAACAATAAAGCAAATCTGTTGTTTACCATAATTCCGTGTTGTCTAACTACTCCACGCGTTTTTTTGAGAGGCCAAATCACTTTCTTTCTTAAGACGTCAATTGATTTTGTTTTCAAATTTGGCTAAAACGCCAATTGATTTTCATTTCAAATTTGGCTAAAACATGGATTCCATAACTTTAGCATTTGGTGAACTTACACAACAAATAAAAGACGATGAATGTTCCTAATTAGAACAATGAACTTCATATACAATAAGTAATTTGCCTTCCAGAGCAAGAACCTAAGTAGTCGTCTCATGGTTAGAACACAAAGCAAATCCGGTATTAAAAAAAAAAACAATTCGCACTTCAATGTGGTAAAAGCAATTTGTCTTTTCCAAAATAATAAGCAATTCGCTTCTCACAATTTGCAGCCCCTCTTGGTTACTAATTAGCGTCATTGACACTATTATGGAAACACAAATCAAGTGCATATCATTTGGCACACTTTCTCATTTATATATTATTTACTAATTAGCCGTCATTGAGATAGTGTCATTCATGATACCACATCATTTCATTTATATGACTATACTAGATAATTATTGTCTTGAATAGGGTAAGCTTCACAAAAGGAATATTAAAGAAAGGCAAATGTACACATATTGGGAAGTGTTTCATGTGATGCAGCCGGGCTTTAAAGTTTGAAGTTTTATATTTGTTGTTATTTTTCATTTAAATCTTCCCATTAAAGCGACACGTGTATTTGGAGATTGGCTTTCCATATGAATCTTTGTCAATGTCTATGTGTTGCGACTATGGACTAATAGGTCCTGGCCACGTGAAGGAATATAATGCCACGTGTAAAGAAGACGTATTTTATGGACATGAAATATTACTCAAAGGCGCTTTCACTACCATCCCAAACCCAAACAATTATGAAAAGGAGTAAACTTTCTACCCGATCATTTGCATCGATCGGACGACCTAGCTCGCGTGAGCTATCACATCACGCGTTGCTGGTCGTCCGATCGGTGCAAATGGTCGAGTAGAAAGTTTACTCTTTATGAAAAAGGGCTTTGATCTACCCAACATCCCAAACCCAATCAATTATGAAAATATGAATATTCCTTTTCGAATATGGAGCTTAACTTGCATAATTTTGAATAAAAAAATTGTGTGCATTACCAATTTAGCTAGTCCACAATAGTGCACACCCTAGAACCACTGTATCCTTTTGGTCTATAACTAGTAATCCACAATAGTACAACATAAATAAAGAACATCTAAGGAAGGACACTTAGGTTTTCAAGATGACAGTTGGAAATAAAGGGTCGATTTTTCACACTCTCTTACCTCTCTCTAGTGGATACATATAGTTCTTCATTTTCGTAATTTATATAGCAAGCTTTTATAGTACTTTCTTTCAGAGGAGCTCAGAGAATATCTCACTGACCTGGGGATTGCATACCTTGCACAGGCTCAAATCCTGGATGTATGTGGTACAGATGGGACAGGTTGGTACTCTGCATCTGACCTGCTATTGGGGGGTGAATGGGCTACTCAGTGGTCCTCCTATGTAAAAGGTCTGTCGCATGGGGGTATTAGGATTGGACATACTGAGGACAGGCTGTTATGGATGTTTGATGAGCAGATGGGTAAGGTGACAGCAAAGAAAGCATATGAATTTATTGTCTCAAATCACAAAACTGCTTTGGAAAATGATATTATGATGAAGATTTGGTACTTTAATATTCCCCTTAAGATTAAGTGTTTTGTATGGCTCACTTGCAATAAGAAAATTAATACTTGGGACAATTTAAGCAAGAAAGGAATGATCGGACCTAATAAGTGTTGTCTTTGTAAAGAGGAAGCTGAATCAGTTGATCACCTATTTGTTAGCTGTCATTTTCTGAAGGAGGTGATCTGTGGGCTCAACTATATTTTTGATGCGAACATACTATGGAATGCGCCTACCTTTTTGGAAAATATCTCTATTTGGGTATCAAATAGGGGTTCTTTACTGTATCTGCCCCTTTTCTTTATATGGAATATTTGGAAGGCCAGGAACCGATTATGTTTTGATGATCAAAAACCTATTATGACTAGCCTGTTACATATTATTTTTGAGGAGGTAAATACCTTTAAGCCTCTTCTGAAGCACGGGCTTAAAATTAGGAATATTGGAAAGTCTCCTACTTCTGTGTTTCCTATGATCTTTTTTGATGGAGCAGCTGCAAATAACATAGGTGGAGCGCGCTTTTGTCTTTGGCTGAATGAACATCACCTTCTTGCTTGCAAACTTGGATGTGGCAGCTGCACTAATACTAGAGCAGAACTCTTAGCACTCTGGGCATCACTACGAGTCGCCAAGGATATTGGGTTGCCTTACCTACATATCTTTGGCGACTCCTCTATGATTATAAACTGGGAAAAAAAGGAATCTACCCTGGACATGGTGAATCTTGAGGCTTGGTGCTTCAACACCAGAATTCTCATGTCCTCATTTACTTGGGTGGATTTCAGTCATGTCTATAGGGAACATAACAAGAGGGAAGATATCTTATCCAAGGAAGGATTGCACTTGGCTCCGGGCCATCTCTTACTTACTAAATCATTTGGAAAAGAGATTATTGGGGTTGACTCATCACAACTTTTTTAGAATATGCTCATTCTATTACAGTTTATCTCTCATGATTCATTGAGCTACTATCAGGTATTGTTGAGCAAGCTACTACAGGATACAAGAGTCACCTTCTTTGCTTGGATCAGATTTCTGGGCTCCTATTATTTTCTCTAGGGACATAGATGACTGGTTCATACAGCTCTCTTATGAGAGGGATATATTGTAGTGATTCCTAGGTGCTTTGGGTACCCCTGTATTTCTGCAGTTTTCTGTTTTGTATTGAACGTATGTTTGTTGTATTGGTGAAAATCACCTGTTATTTTTTGTGTTGTCCCTTGGGGCATTTTTGTTATAACTGAAGATGTAAAAGGTTCCTTTGATTCAATGAATACCAAGGAATGGTTTTTTCGACTGAAACAAAAAAAAAAAAAAAGAAGAAGCTTTTATACCTTCATTTGCATTATAATTATTTACATATTTTTTACATTCTTCCATGGCATACTAACACATGGTTTATAAAATATAAAATACTTGCCTTTATAATTCTAGGCATTTACTAGCGAGGCATTGGCCTTGAGTTACACACTAGAAATCATACATCACATAGTTACAATATTTACATTATCAAGCCAATATGATCTACGGGCAAAATAAGAACATTACACTAATGTTAGTGCCAAATTTGGTTATGACCACAACTTTGTTTTGAGTAGGAAAATTTAGGAATTATTAAACAAAATTTAATAAAAAAATTATTTATGTTTCATGGCACTAAGGTGTGGAGTAGGCCAAATGGCACTTTAAAAAGTTCTTTTTATAAAAATTCCATCAAAATTCCACATAGAAATCAAACTCTGCCTTAGTTTTATAGATATACTATTATTTAAGGTACATTCATTCAATTTTCCGATGGAATTTGAGTGCCATACAATTCATATTGTATAGGAGGAACAATATAGATTATTCATCATAATAATTTTATTAGTTTGTCATTAATAATATGGTGGATTGTATATGATCCGTCGGATCTCAACTCGGGTGCATTAAAAGTTTTGTTTTAAAAGAATGCGTTCAACAGGTTAATTAATGGAACATCATTAACAGAAATTAAATGCTCAGAACAGAGATGGGAAACAAGACTGATAAACAGATATAAAAAGAAACACAGAATCATAGAGTCACAAAACAGAAGTTGATAACGGAGTTCACCCCCTCCACTGGGCTACGTCTCCGGGTCCCTCTCCAATGGGTACTATTTCTATATATGCTTAATGAATTGGTTGTAGCTTGGGTGGTTGGAAGAAATGATTGTTACCCTTCTCACCTAGTTTTAATTCTTGTAAGTGATATGTTTAATTTTGATAATCCCATTTGTAATAAATGTGTAGATTATGCAACCTCCAAATAAATAAATTTGGATTCCTATTAAAGTATAACTAATGTAATTTCTCAATTTATATGATTTCTTTCTTTAACAATGAGATATACAACAACCCACATCCTAGGATGTAACAATGACCCTTAAATCCCTCCTAATCATGATTGTGTAATCCCTCCTAATCGTGATTGTGTTAGATAAATTTGTGGCCAATAATGACACCATATCAATAACTTTAATTAGTAAATAACATATAAATAAGAAAGTAGGCCAAATGATATGCACTTAATTTGTGTTTCCTTAATGGTGACAAAGACAGACAGATATGCACTAGTTTTCTAAGTGTTTTAAAAATATACATGTGTATTTATACCAATTTAATTAAATATATTAAAAAAAACTTGTGTAAACCATTATGGTATTAGACATTCAAATTATCCATATTAGCTTTGTGCAACATAGTAAATAATCACTTGAATTACACCGTTACGTAACATAAATGTGTTTTATGAGTAGTAATCTATATCTACAACCACTCTTTGAGAAATTTCGTGGTGACAATCAAATCAAAATCTTTTTCTTTGATTTCGTGTCACTAAGGTTTATTCATACCATCAAACTCATTTGTTTTCACCTTTTTAGTAATCTATGTAAATAACCCACAAACATAACCCCAAGGGTTAGCTCAATTGGTAAGACGTGCGCACACTCTCTCGGTATGGGGAGAGGTCACGGGTTCGAGCCTTGAGTCCTTCGGGGTTAGGCCATCTGTGAGGATGGCCGGCAGTTTACCACCTCTACCATCCACTAATGTGGGGAAGTATTGCTGGGTTTTCCGTGGAGATTTCCTCTGAAAAAAAACCCACAAACATGTTCTGAGATGTCATGATGACCACCAAGTTCCTCATAGTGAATGCATTTTTTGTTAGATAACATAAAACATAAATACACACTTTTTGAAAATACACAAATACACACCTTCTGTGTGGCCTCAAGAATACGCTAGTTATAACAAGAACCATGTGGTGGTAATGTCCCTCAAATTGCCACTTGCTATGCGGAGGAGCTATTTGCATGTAGTTTTTGAAATTTGATGCATTTGAAGATAAATGGTTTAATTGCTATTTTGGTGATGCATTTGAAGATGAATGGTTTAATTGTTATTTTGGTAAAAGAGGAGAAATGTGGATGTATATATTTCAATCCTCTTGACTAGGTTTATGAGGCACTCTTGGTGTCCATTAAAAAATATTAAAGATATATATTTTCTCTTTTCTTAAATATATTTTTTCATTTCATCTTTTATATATTTCAATACCTAATATTTTATTTATGGATTCTTTAGATGGCAACCACTTAAATGTGAAAGAAAATCATGTGTCAAAATAATAGAGTAAATAAAATAAGGCATAAAATCTCTCTATACTGGAGCAAGGGAGGACTTATCAAAGCATCTATTAATTTAACTAGAATTTGAGACTCGGAAAGAGGAAAAGGGTTGGCCAAAGTTAAAAGCATCGCAATTTCTCATATCAAATTTATCCAAACAGTCAAATCTAGTTAGGCGAAGACATTTATGGCCTCTTGCAACAATTTAATGGTTATCTATTTTTTTTAATTAAAAGCGATGTGAAATCTTACATACAAAAGCAAAACAAAATAAAATGTAAGGTTGTTCAATAAAAAAGTATAATATTAAGCGCCTAGGCTTATTTTTAAAGCAAAACAAAGTAAAATGTAAGATTGTTCAATAGAAAAAGTATAATATTAAGCACCCATGCATAAACATAAAAGGTTACATCCTCATAAAATGTTACATTTCTTAAATTTAAAAAACAGAGCCTAAAGTTTATTAAAACATAAACAACGTTTACAAAAATAGTCTAAAAATATACATTCAATAAAACCAACACTTTACAACAAAAATACTAAATAAAGAAGATAAACACTTTACCTGCATTTATTTTTCAAATGTTTAATAATAATCTAAATACAAAAATTTGAAGATAATATCTGTATTGGTTTTTAAAAATTTTACATATTATATATATATAAAAGAAGGTAATATGTAATGGTTTTTCATTCATATGCCTATTCTAAAAGGACTCAACCAAACTCTTAAAAGATGATGTTACGTTATAAGAACATTAAAAAGGCAATCATAACTAGATGATAAATAATAAAGACAAATATGAATACTAGATGATAAACAATAAAGACAAATATGAATAATGACGATGATTTCAATTCACAAATGGCAAGCAACGTTTACAAAAATAGTCTAAAAAATATACATTCAATAAAACCAACACTTTACAACAAAAATACTAAATAAAGAAGATAAACACTTTATCTGCATTTATTTTTCAAATGTTTAATAATAATCTAAATACAAAAATTTGAAGATAATATCTATATTGGTTTTTAAAATTTTTACATATTATATATATATAAAAGAAGGTAATATGTAATGGTTTTTCATTCATATGCCTATTCTAAAATGACTCAACCAAACTCTTAAAAGATGATGTTACATTATAAAAACATTAAAAGGGCAATCATAACTAGATGATAAATAATAAAGACAAATATGAATATTAGATGATAAACAATAAAGACAAATATGAATAATGACGATGATTTCTATTCACAAATGGCAAAAAGATCACTACGATCTTTTCATCATTCAAGGGTAGCCTGCCTTTTTAAGAAGAATGTGTAACAGTGTAACAACTATAAATGTTATAAATATAACATTTAATACTAGGTAGGTTAATTATGGTAATTAATTAATTACTCAAGAGGTGACTTCAAAAGTCACCCCCTTACCACTTAGGGGATAAAATACTAGACACTAATTCTTATAAAACATCTTACTTATCTATCATACATTGCATTTTTACTTTCTACTTAACAATTTATGGCTTTTAATCATAATTCTAGGGAGTCCCAAGGAAGAAAAGGAAGAAGTTAAAAAAAAGAGAGAAGAAGAAGAAAGATGATGCCATAAAAAAAGGAAGGTAAAAAAAATAAAAGAGTAAAGAGTAAAACCACAAGTGGTTTCTCCGCCCACGGTTTTGTTTTAATAAGTGGTTTTTTAATTCTAGGGTTTAAACCCTAATTCCCATTCCATTCATAAAATATATATATCAATAATACTATTAGTAATAATAAAATTATTATTGTTATATATTTTTTCAAAAAACCTTTCCACCCAATTCACAAAAAATATATATACTACATTTTTTTTATAATAATTGGTGATATATTATATTTGTTATTATTATTAAATTTTTAATTATAATAGTAATTATTATTATTAAAAATAATAATAATTACTTAATAATAATTATGTTAAATCTACAATTATTACTTTATACAAAAATGAAAAAGAATCAAAGAAGATATTAAAAGAGCAGAAATCAAGTCTTGGAAGATATTAAAAAAATTATGGATTCCATATATAAATCCAAATTTTGGACTAAGTGTCCTTATTGCGAAATGGGATTCCAATATCCGACATCTTTTAAAAATTGCAATCGCTCATGTCCGATATGTAGCAAATATTTTACTATGGAAGATGATCCCAGTCACTCACAATTGTAATCACAGTTACGAACAGTTTCGGTCCAGCTAAAAATGTGTGAACTAGCTAACAATGTTCTACAACTCGATTTTGACAATCAGAAATGAAGTAATGATTTTCAAAAAGAACAAATTACTACCTTAGAATTACGAATTCGATCATTTGGAAGATAGTAGAGAACAACTCACGAAAAATTTATCGGATAAGGACAAGAAAATATCACATCTGGAAGGTATCATTCAACAACTTGAAGACAAGATAAAAAAAACTAAACAAAGTCAAAGAATGTACATATGGAAACAGTATCGACTTAGAAGAGGAAATTAGCCATCTAAACAAATTCGTCATGGACACGGAAGACGAGTTGGCGCAACTACATGAAAAGTTAGAAAATCAGGAAACAGAGTTATGTCATCATCAACAACAAAAAGAAAAACTCTAGCAGCAATATGACGACAGTAAGAAGACACATAAGTTGGAACTAACAAAAGTCAACAATGTGTTATCAAGCAATACCGAAGAGATTTTTCAATTACAAAATCATAACAAAACATTGATTACAAAGATTAAAAAATTGAAACACTATAGTAAGAGGGAACACTCCGGTGAAGACCTCGAAGGAAAATCAACGGAAAAAATGGAAGAAAACCAATGTCTAAAGAATCGTAATCAAGAATTAGAGAATCGAATCAAGAAGTTAGAAATTGACAAAAAATCGCAAGATGAAAGATTCAAAATCATAACAATCTACAAGAGAACCAAGAAGTGCAAATCTAGGAAGATACATCCAAAAATCAAATCAAGGAAGTGAAGGCAGTCCTCACCGCAATTCGAAAGAAAGAAAAACAAACAACACATACGCCTTACAGACATCCTAATTATAATCATCATTTTGACCAACGACAGGGTCAAAATAAACACTCACTGAAGAATTACGCTGACAAGTGAAAAGATCAGCATGCTAAGCAACAATTGAAACGACCAGTTCCACAAAATGATCTCAGAGCTCCGATAAAAATAGATCTGGGATGGGCCACAACAGATACGATGCGACAATTCTCTTTGGGAATACGTAACTCATATCATCTAATTTCATCAAGTGTCGTAATTACAAAAAGGAAGGGATCCCAAGATGATAGTTCAAGAGAATTCAGACATTGTTGTCAATACAAGATTTGAGGACAAAGCTTTCGTTAAGGGGAAGGCAATGTAACAAATATAAATGTTATAAATATTAACATTTAATACTAGGTAGGTTAATTATGGTAATTAATTAATTACTCAAGGGGTGACTTAAAAATTCACCCCTCTTACCACTTAGGGGATAAAATACCTGACTCTAATTCTTGTAAAACATCTTACTTATCTATAATACATTGCATTTTTACTTTCTACTTAGTCATTTATGGCTTTTCTGCGTTACTTGTTCTGGTTATTCGATTATTGAGGAACTTTGATCCTTCAAATAGGCTGAAACAATTTTGCATCATGCATTCGAAGAAAGGTAGGAAACCAACAAAATGTGGAACCCTTTCCATGTTTTAATGTAATCAATATGACTTGCAACATACCAAACCGTGCAAGTTTAACATAATTCTTCCTGTAATTGAAATTACGACCTTTATTCCAAACGAATTCTTCAGTGTACCCGAATATTTACATGAATAATCCAACTACAGTTAAAATGGGATAGATGATTTGGCATAAACATGAGCTATTTAACTTTTTAACCTACCTAACTGTGGTTGTCTGTCAAGAAGCCTTTTGGGTCGATGGGTGAAACTAGTCATTTCAACTAATTGTTACAACCATGTGATTAATAAAATGTTATTGGTTTTAACATAAATAATTAAATAATTTTCAAAAAGAATGTGAACGACAGCCCAGATCCATATATCAATGGGAGCAATTTTCTGAAGGAGATCCATCGTTGACACTTCTGATAGCAACTTAGGTGAGAGGACTGATGTGCAGGCTCATGGTTGCATACCTGGGTCATTCGCAATATTGGGTTTCCAATTATCTCGAGCTTCCATGAGAAGTATTCCCCCATTGGAAAATGTGGGGAATGCAAAAAATGAGCAACAGGAACTCACTTTTCTCACTAATAGAGAAGTTACTGGTCACAAGAACTTGCATCATAGTTATGAAATAAGTGATCAAAAGAGATTATCAAGGGTTCTCTCAGGGAAAGGCAAGATTGCAAAATCAAAAACTCAAATCGTTGCGAAAATGGGGTCAGTCAAGGTGTGCAACTCTATAATGTTCTTTCTTTTAGATTTTTGGATGCTTTTATGTTTTGTAGGCTTATTGCTCTTATTTCTTCCATGGTATGCAATGGTTTTCATTTTACTTTTTGGCATTCTTTTACCTTTCATTATCGAACCTAAGATGGCATTAAAAGTAGCATTTTACATTGGCAGCATTTTCATTTATTCAGTTTTGCAACGATTCTAATTTTTTATGTTTGGGTAGAAATTAAATTAGCATTTTGCATTGGCAGTATGCTCATTTCTTCAGCTTTGAAAAAATTCCGTTCTTTATGTTTGTGTCAAAATTATTGGAAGCAAAACAATTCAATACATCTATGTTTAATAAACCGTCTCTATCTGGAAGAACAACCCAAATATACTTGGCCTGAAATGAATATATTCTGGCATTGTCAACAATCGTCTGATTGCAAAGGATATTTCTAGTACATAGCAATGTATCCAAAATGATAAATTTGCCAATTTAGAACTGACATATTTTATCAATATATTAGATACATTCATGCTCCTAAATAGATTACCATATCCAAAATCAACTAAAACACCCTTTTCCCATTCTTTTCAAAGGCTTGTTTAATTACACGGTCAATTTTTACAATTAATAAATGGTTTCTAGATTTTTTAGATTTAGGGTTCGTTTCCTTTTGTTTTACCATTAATAAATTAGATTTTGGCTTTGTTCAATGCTTGTACAAGAGCCACTCAAGGTATTTCAACCAAGCGTTTAACTAAAATAGATGGTTTCATAAAAGCTAACAAACATAAATTAAGATTTAATAGCGCTATCTAATTCACATTTTAAGAGTGTTGTCTAATGAAAATGGAAACCCGTATGTCTCTCCTTGTAGGTGTTTCTCTCACCCTACTTATGACAACATTGTTGTTTAATTAAATCTCCGAGACATGGACGAGGAAGCCTATGATGAAAGCACAAGAAATCTTCACTCTTTGATTGAATCCGGGGAAGTAGTGGGAGGTTTAGTTTTATGGAAATCACTTCCAAATGGTCATTCCAGCTACCATTTTTCAAACGGGCCAGCTCCACATAAAAGAGGCAATGTATATTCGTCCTTTGCAACGCAACTTGATGACAAGTCGAAATTTATAACATAGGAATTGCAACATAGAGAAAATTTTATATGGATGAGCTATTTAAAATGCTATCTTTTTTTAAATGTTGATAGAAATTGTCTTCATTAATTTAAAAAATAAAATTCAAAATTTAAATAAACTTTTGAAATGTTGATATAGATTATGTCTTTATTAATTTGAAAAATAAAATTCAAAATTTAAATTTTATTTAAAGAACAATTTTAATTTACACTCCTAAGAAGCCATAAAACCTTTAGAAGAACTAGGAAGATTCAATCAAATTTGAACGTTGATCACAACCCATGGCATTTGACAAAGATTCATATGGAAAGCCAATCTTGAAATATCAACGTGCCACTTTATTGGGAAGATTTACATGACAACCAACAAATATCGGACTTCAAATTTAAAGCACACGGGGCATCACATGAAACACTTTCCATAAATTTTCTTTTCATTAATACTCTGTCAGTGAAGCTTATTCTATTTAAGATAGTCATCCATATTTAACTTAAGGCAGGTCATTTAACGCTGCTGCAGAGCTATCGGATCTTAAACAACTGTCCGTAATAGCTATGTTACAGCATTAAATAGGTTATTACATAGTTTATTACAGATTAGATAATTTTCGCTTTCAAAACTATATTTTATTTTATTATATTATTAGTTTAAAGTAGGAATTTCGGAAGGACAAAAGCTATTCATTGAGCTGCAGAGCATTTAATGCTGCTGAAGCAGGCTTAATGACCGTTGAATCTCGAGTAGCTTAAGATCTAACGGTCATCAAACCTGTTGCAGCAGCATTAAATGCTCTGCAGCTCAATGGATTAGGAAAGTCTGATTTTGTTTGATGTCCTTGAAGCTAAATTAGCACTACTTTTAGTCTGCATGGAATATACTCATAGAGATTTCATAACTTAAGAAACGGTATCAAATCTAATTAAGACTTTTAGTCTGCATGGAATATACTCACAGAGATTTCATAACTCAAGAAACGGTATCAAATCTAATTAAGGCAGGATTTTAAAAGTTTTGTCGTTTTTGCTGTGCAAGTCAATTCTGTGGAAACAACTAAATTAACAAGAAAAATAGCTGCAAAGCAGCTAGTCCCTGCTCCAAAATAATGTTTATAATTTGTATAATTGGTTATAATTTGTTTTTTTTTAATTATTAGAAAATTTTAGTTTGGTGTTCACAATTGCTTCATATCTAATATAGAACATTTGAATGGTTTCATTATTTGAAGTAGAACATTCGAATTTTCTTTTTATTTATTGCATTTAATGCAAAGTGCATTAAAAGATAAGTTGGACTTGGTGTTTTAAGTTTGAGCAGTACTTTGATCCTAATATTTGATTGCCAAAGTTTTGACATTGGATCCCAAAAATTTGGTCTCATGTAGTTGTAAGAGAAAAAGTCTTTGAGACTTTTATCAATCATCAAACATTCTTTCGTTGAGATGTATAAGTTCCATAGATATTGAAATGGCATGCGATGGTGAGGAAGCATTTAGACATTTTGCTTGTAGTTTAATTTCTCCATTTTCTTTATAGGTTTTTTCATTAGGATTGGCAAGACTAACAATATGGTTATGACAATTTGTTTGTAGTTTAATTTCTACATTTTCTTTATAGGTTTTTTCATTGGGATTGGGAGGACTAACAACATGGTTATGAGATGTAGAATAGCAGCTTTGAAGGTTGATATATTGCGAAATCAATTTGATCTTGGAGAATAGTATGAAGATCCTATTAGCATTGAAGGTGGGTATGTTGTTGAATCAATTTGAACTTTAAAGAAAAAGATTGAAATCCTAAGAGTACTGAAGTTTGATGTCTTTTCCAAAAAAATTGTAATAAATTTGAATTTCAAATGGAGAAGGGAATTGAATACATGTTAGTGTTTATAATGGTTTTGAAATTATAAAAGTTATAAACAAAAATACATATTCAAGTGTTCTATTGAAATTATAGAAATTAGTCAACAAAAGACATATTCCACGTGTTATGTAGAATTTTCAAAAATTCAAAAATTATTTATAGGAAATTTCAAAAATTCCATATTTCACATGTTGCTTATAAAAAATTTAAATATATTCTTATTTAAATTTAGCAAAAGTTGTAAACAAAAAGACTTATTTCAAGTGTACTATAGAAATTAGTAAAAGAAAAGACATATTCAGATGTTCTATAAAAGTTTTGAAATTATTTACAGGAAATTTACAAACTAAAGACATATATTCGACAAATTAGTAACCAAAGAGACATTTTCCACAAATTAGTAAACGAAAAGACATATTCCAGATGTTCTATAGAAATTTGAAAAATTATTTATATTTCAAAAATTATTTATAGGAAATTTAGCAAAACAAAGTAAAGGAAAAGGCATATTACACATTATAGAAATTTCAAAAATTGTTTATAAGAAATTTTTAAAAATAAATAAAGGAGAAGACATATTTCAGTGAGTTGAATGCAGAAATTTCAAAAATTATTTATCCAAAATTTAGCAAAAAATAAAGAAAAAGACATTTTTCACGTTTTCTTTACACTAAGCACTTCAGAACATTACAAAATTTTAGAAATACGAAAGTTTGGTGGGAACATAGGTACATGTTTTCAATGACCCCATACTACTTCTACTTCCTTTGACAATGTTTGGATCAAAAAACAATGGAAGTGAACATACGATTCCATTTTCTCTCGTTCCATTATCACACATGAATGGTCAATCGAGGACCATGTAGATATATGAGCAAAGGATAGCGGGCAACATTTCTAATGAGTGGATGGCAGTATTTTTAATGAGAATATTTATTTTCATGTTGAGCAAGGCTTGCATGACCTGCTTATGGTTAAATAAAGCGTTGGTCTCTCTTTCTTGGGAGTGAACAAAAATCAATACAAAACAACGACATTCTATTTCAAAAGATTCATTTCAAAACAAAGAAATGTTACCAGAATATCAGGGGTTTTGCTCTCTACTTAAAATTAGATTACACTCATTCATAAGGAATCAAACTCATGTATTCATCTAAGAATAAAAAATTTCGACCTCGTTAATACTCTTAGGTAAGAGAAATAAATCCCACGAAGTTTTGTAGTTGAACCCAAATAATCACAATGTTTTGTTATATTAAACAAGTGGAATAAGCAACAAAGTTGCTTAGTACCTGCCTCCTAAGAAGAGATTGAAAATATATAGCAATAGGATAATTTTGCTATAAAAATATATGATAAAACAAATATAATTACAATTTGAAAGAAATTAAAACAAAAATGAATTAAAAAATGTCCATTTAAATACGATATAGGTTATTGCAATGTAGCATAAAACAAGCATATTCAAGCTTCCTTACATACTTTTAGTAATATTCTTGACTTATGTTATAAAAATATGCAACTTTCTTTATAGACTAGCATAAATAGGAAATGAGAAATAATAGCTTATAAGACTATAAATTAATATCATTGTTGTGAGAATAGTTTATTTATATTTTATCATAAATTTATAATGTTAAATAAATATGCAAGTTTTTTTTATAGACTAACATAAATAGAAAATGAGAAATAATAGCTTATAAGACTATAAATTAATTTCATTGTTGTGAGAATAGTTTATTTATATTTTATTATAAATTTATAATTTAAATTTAAAATAAATTTAATTATTTTAAATTGAAAAAAAATATTTTTTAGTTAAATATTTTGAATAATGGATTTTCCAAGAATAATTTATAGATAGTTCAAAATAAACTATTGTTATCAAATAACATGCATATATCTACTTGTTGGGAAAAAAACATGAAACTTAACATAAAAAATCAATGAATATCTCCTATTCATTGGTCTATTCGGCTGGCTTTTGTGAATTGCGAAGGTGGTTCTCGACGCAACCTAAAAAACCTAAGCAATCCAATGTTCTCTCTTGAACGACTACTGGAATGCATTGAACTATTAAATTCTTGGAATCCCTGGGATCCAATAGAAGACTCTCTTCCATCAAAATCCTATGGAGCTTAGCAACTGACAAAATGTCCTTAACTGATATATACCTCTGGAAACTCCCAAGAACCCGAAAAAGAAATAAGTCAGCTCAAGCCTGATAAAGACAGGCTTTATTGTCCACGCCAGCAACTCTACAGCAACCGCATCTGCTATGTATATCTGCCAACCAGCAGCACCAGCAATCGGCCTTGCTGACATGAGAACGCAAACTATATGGGTTTTTAGAAATGTACTAAGCTCAGATCGGCTTCCTCGGTTCTGCATCATCAGAATCACACAACAAATCAGACAATCAACGCAAAATTAACCATTAAGATTAGTTGGGGACCGGTGCTTACTGTTAACAGTTTGCCAATCGAGATTATATACCAGCAAACCCGCATCATTAACCATTGATTATAATCAACTATAAATCAAACTTCGTAGCGACCATGGCTTTCTGCTCCCTCCCACAGTTCGTCTCTACAATATCGCCGCTAACTTTTCAGATGCAACCAAGTCTAGCACGCAAACATCCCATCGAAGCATTGAAATAAGTATAGAAAATCTCCACATACCTTGACCTAAATCATGGCAAAATAAAATATATAAGAAATTAACCATAGACTTTGGCCACCAAGTATCAAACACTGATACCAAACACCTACAATCCGACAAACCTATTTCTCACCACGGGGGAATCTCCTTCAATCCCAATGCATAGAATACAAATTTTTTTTAGATGGTTTAATCTTGCATCACGGATTTGGAATTTGATGTAAAACTTTGTTGCCATGTGATCAGGGCCCAAGTTCCATTACCTACCAACACCGAACTCTCGAGCTTGCCACTAAGCAACAAGACCCAATGCAGCTTTTAAAACTTTGTTGCATGCAGCCCACGTGGGGCATTTCTGGGCTCCATCACTTGCTTTGTTCAGGTGGTATCCACGCGCCACGTTTGACACGACCAATTACCATTGTATCTTCATCCCGTGACAGAGCACTAAATGATCAATCTTTATTAATTTCATAAATGTTTGACGCTTGTAAGCGATTCTGGGGCTTAATTTACGCAGAAGAACCAGGAGTGGATCAACAAGACCATTAAGAGGCTCGCATTACAACATTTGGGTGCTTAACAGACCCATTTTCAGACCGAAAAAATTACATCTATGCTGGAACGAGCAAATCCCGAATGGCCATGGCTCCGTTGGTGGCACTAACGGTAGTTCTGCCGGTATTCTTTGGACGATACACAGATTCCGCAATGGATCTCCCAGGTTGGCTTGGTGAAACGTAAGCATATGAACTAAATTTTCGGCATGCATCAATTTAAGATTTGTGGGTTTACAGTTATGTTTTATCAGCGATTAATCTAGGGTTTTTGTTATGATTTGTAAACTGGTATCTTTCTATGTGGTGGGTATCACAAAACCACAGTAGCTAACTCCCAAAAAGACTAGCATTTTTACCTTGCAAATAGGACGTTGGGGATCTCTCATGTTTACCAATAGATTCTCACATTTCAAGTGTAAGTATTCCATCCCAAAATCAGCATCCATTGAATTTATCAAATGCTTCTAATGATCAAATGGCCTGCAAAAATTGGTACTTTATGTTAGCATTTTGTCGTGCAAGAAATTTATAATTTTCCTCTCTGTTTGGCAATGTGAATGTGCATGGAAAATTAAGCAATTAAAAGAATGTGTACCAGACCTATATCTATCCTTCTTCTGCAAGACCTGTTTGAGTGAGCCATTCACCATGTATTCTGTTACTGTCGCCAAGGTTCCCCCTGGCCCATCTGGTACAATGCCATAGAAAGCAACAACATTTGGTAAGTGTCTATTACTTATGTTAGTTGCACTACCTGTTATCAATGCATTGACTCCAAGTTGGTCATATATACACTTGTTTCTTGTTAATGTAATCTAAACAAAAACATATATACACCTATCAGTACAACAAAATTTATGTTTTAATTTCCTTTTTTTTAAATAATTTGCATTTTAACTTTAATTCTTCTTATAAATTCATAGTTCTTATAAATTCAAAACTAAAATAAATTCATATAACTTTGAAGGAATTTTCATATCTTTTATGCAGATTAAAATAAATTCATTGAAGGAATTTTCATCTCTTTTATGCAGATTAAGACAAATTCATTAATGAAATTTTCATCTCTTTTGTGTAGCTTAAGTCAAATTCATTGAAGAAATTTCCATCTCTTTTATGGAGCTTAAGACAAATTCATTGAAAGAAATTTCATCGAAGTTTGAATAAATTCAGAATTAAGATAACCCTGATGAAGAATTAAGATAATCCTAAATTTATGATTAAGATTTAGAAACAGTTATATGTTCATACTCAACGAAAACGAATAAAATCAAATGCTCACAGAATCGTAAAACTGGAATTCCCTTCCGCTGGCTTCAATGGCAACACTAATAGGCTGATTCGCCGCAGCCTTCTTCAGCAATTTCTCATCGTTCTCAGGCACATCTTCGTAGTCATCGATTGTCACCACATGGGCATTTTTCTACACAAATATATTTATTCAGTCATGATAAACTAGGAAAAATCAGCAGGTTGCAGGGTCGAATCCCAATTAAGCAAAAGACAATGATAATTACTCTGTAAACGTCACAGGAGCCATCGTAGGCCGTGTAAGGATAATCCTCCTCACTGTCAAGCCCACCATTCTCTATGATAAACTCGAAAGCGTAATCCATGAGGCCACCACCGCATCCTTGGTTATAAGAAGTATCGCAGTCCACCAGCTCTTGCTCGAACAGCGAAATCAAATCGCCAGTCACGATTTGATTGATTCCTTCAACGGCCGCCACAGTCGAGAAAGGCCAACAGCTTCCTGAAAATATCCAACAAAAGAAATAAAATACAGGGCATTGTTATGGTCTAGGGTACATGAAAATTCATGCGATAGAACTTCTCATAGGACTGAAACTTAGGGTATGAAAATTCAAGAGAAAAAACTTACCACAGGAACCCTGGTCCTTGATGGAATTCACGGCTCCCTTTTCTGTCCAGTCAATGGACTCAGGCAAATCCTCGCCGTCCGAATAGAGGTACCGAGGGCTAGGAGACTTGGACAAGCATTTCTTGGTATCCAGCTTGGTACCAAGATATGTCGCCTTGAATTCCTTGTGGCTCAGATCTGCAAACTTGTTGAGCCCCAGTTTGTAGGACTGATTTCCCCAATTGTTGTGTTCGTGAATGTACAGAAAATTGTCTTTGAATACAGAGAACCTCTTCTGCTTCTCGTCAAGGCCATTGTAGGCCTTTTTGTGCTCTGTAAGCCACAGTTCATAGAGCTCCATGATTGCGTCATCTTCTCTCAGATCTTTGCTGGTGATGATGGAAAAATATGCTCTTGAAGCACTGCCTGCCATGGCTGACAATGCCAGCAGAGTAAAGAAGAGGAGAATTCCCATATCTTCTCAACAGATCTTCCACCTGAATTCTTGCAATAAAAAACAAACAGCATAAATTTTACTTTGGAATCAATCCACAGTCTTATAGAACAAATTCAAGACAAAAACACAGTTGTGCTGCTATTCTGGAGGGGCATTGAATTACATTCTCTAAACCAAAATATCAAAATACAGGGATGGATGAATGGAATTTTAACGTGTACCTTATGTTTTTGATGAATCGGGCTTTCCCGAGGAGGCCCAGTTCCTTGCGTGCTAAGCTTGGATTAGTAAACAAGGACCCGATTGCCCATTATTCTTCTCTCTTTCGTGCGTCCATTTACAATTTCTCTGGATGATACAAGGCCAAACTGGACGCCTGTCAAAGTCTCCTGCAGGAACCACGCACCTTCTTCCATCGTGCCAGTAAACGAAGTGACTGACTGCTTCACTCACTGGCCTCCTTCCCTTTTCTTAGTCTGCAGGTAAAGAGCAAGCAAGCAATTGGTCTTCTAAGTCTGTGCTTGAAAAGCAAGCAACCATACAACGAAGCCAGCGGAACAGAAGAAGAAAACGAAAGCGAAACAAGAGAAGAAAATGAAGATCGTGTGCAAGCAACTGATCTTCTAAGTCTGTGCTTGAAAAGCAAGCAACCATACAACGAAGTCAGCAACCATACAACGAGCGGAACAGAAGAAGACAATGAAAGCGAAACAGGAGAAGAAAATGAAGATCGTGTGCAGCTGCCATTGCAAAATGGCAGATACACTACAGAGTCTGAATTTGAAGTCTCTTTGGTAATCGATGAGGTAGAAGCAAAATAGAGGAACAGATAGCACCAATGTCAATCCTGAAGCATCTAGAACTAGTGTCAATCCTGAAGCATCTAGAACTGTCCATTCGGAAGCTAGAACTCTGGATTTGCTTCTCGACAATGCTGCATTGTTTAGAATTAATTGTTATAAGAATTTTTAATTAATTGTACTATCTTTGATGGTAATTGCACCACAGATGGCATGTTTATGTTTTTTTCATTTTTTATTATTTTTTAAATTGGTCATATCACCCAATGTACATTTCACAGTTTTCAAATAGGAATTAATTGCACAACAGATGGCATGTTTGTGTATTTTTCAATTTTTTTTTGTTTTTTATTATTTTTAAAAATTGATAATTATTTTGCACAGCAGGGGAAAATAGTTAAATCATTGTATTGCACCAATCACAAAATAGATAATTTAATTTACTAAAATTTTAAAAGTAATTTTAATTTAAAAAATAATAATTTTAATATAGAAAATTTAAAAAACTTTAAATAACATTATTTTAAAAAATTAAAATAAAACTAAGTCAACTCAACATGGCCACCAATCGATCGCTATAATCCGCAGGGACTAATAAATGGCTGGCCCTTTCGAACCGACCATTTGCACCGATCGGACGTGACCGCGGCCGTCCGATCGGTGCAAATGGTGGGTTCGAAAGCCAACTCCCTAATAAATTAAGCAGTCACGGTCGGCTCTGCATTCTCCAAAGCTGCCATGGTTTCATACAGAGGGCGATGCAAAGTCTCGGGAAGCTTGAAAGCAAGAACGCCTCCTACGATTCCACAAACGCCGATAATCGCAAAAGGCAGAGACGGATTTAGGGCGAGAGCTAACGATAGAGCTGCAGAGTCTTAAATGACTCTGTCAGCTCATGCATCTCTATGACCCCATCCATCCTCCGGCACCTGCGATCGGGAAACTTCTTTTCAGATAACTTACATTCCGGCTGGCCCACGTACCTGCTCCATTGGATCCTGCAGGCGCCGATCCGCCCAGATCGGATGATCAGACAATACGCCTTATATATCTGGTCGCTTCACTGTTCAGACACCGTGTT
>LPNX010951485.1:403647-415049 GCA_001517045.1 Pseudotsuga menziesii | reverse complement strand
ATTTTAAACCCAAAATGAATATTCTTAGAATAAGGGGCAAGCCTTGTGGAATAAGGAGAAAGCCTTGCCTCGATTAATAATACACGAATTTAAAAAAAAAAAAGTTTAAAAAAAATATAAAACTAACCCGAAAAGTGGTAGAGCCTCCTCTGTTGAATGTGCTCGAAGTTCCTCTCTGCAATCTTCCCGTTCTTCCTAAAAACCTTCGTGAATTGCTCCAAAGACTAAACAATCGTGTATTAATAAGATAGATTAGGTTTAATTTTACCATTCTTAAGAATGTTATAAAAACAAAAATGTAAAAGAATAAAGCAATAAAACACATTACTAAATTAATAAAGCCATAAAGCAATCATTACTAAATTAATAAAAAAATAAAATAATTACTAACCTTGCAAGTGTTACTAAATTGCTCTCAAATAGATGATGAATAATAGGAAATCTCAAATGTTTATTTAGCGTAGAGTAAGTTTAACATTTTTTTTTTTACCAATGTGGGATAAATAGATGATGAATAGTAGGAAATCTAAAATGTTTATTTAGCGTAGAGTAAGTTTAACATTACTTTTTTACCAATGTGGGATAAAAAAAAGGAAAGTAGTTACAGCATTATTATTAAATTTATATAAGATAGGTTAAAATTAAATAATTACTAATATTATGAATGTTGGGTAAAAAAATGAAAATAATCATTGTTTTGTTACAAATTGTGAATAAAAAATACTGTGAGAAATTTTGTTAGTCTTAAATGTCTGGATAGAAATATGTAATTAGTTATTATATTATTTCAATTCTTTTAATATCATATGAATGTGCGCTTTAATTTTGTAGGGAAATTTTGGAGGGAAAATTTTGAACGAAAATTTTGGAGGGAATATTTTGGAGGGATATTTTCGTTCTCATAGCTATAAGATTGTCGGTCGACAATTGCACCATTCTACTTTTTGGTGAGGACTGTGGTAAAATTTCTCTGCAGTTGTGCGATACAGAGTTTTCTATAATTCTATCTTTTAGTGAGAAGTCATGGACTCATCTGAAGAAAATTCCAATGTCAATGAAGAAATGTACAGTTCATCTAGCCAAGATACTGGCAATGCAAGCAATGTAATCAAGCATGTTATTCGAGAACTTCCTAGTTATGAAGATTTTGAAGACACTAGTAAAGAAGAGAAAGAATGTGATGATGATGAAGAGGTTCCTCCAAGTGGGGATCTTAAAGACAGCAAACAATATGATGACAATTTTCCTCCCAACGAGGATTTTCAAGGCACCAATGATGATTTAGCTGAAAGCGAGGATTTTTGTGGGATTGATGATGATATTCGTCCTAGTGAGGATTTTAATGGGACGGATGATGATTCTGGTGAGGAAGAAGACATCAATAATGGTGAAAATGATTTTCCTCAAAGAGAGGATTTCAATGGAAGAAATGATGACTTTCCTCCAAGCGAGGATTTCAATGGCACCGATGATGAGTTTGCTCCAAGCGAGGATTTCAATGGCACCGATGATGAGTTTGCTCCAAGCGAGGATTTCAATGGCACCGATGATGAGTTTGCTCCAAGCGAGGATTTCAATGGCACCGATGATGACTTTCCTCCAAGCGAGGATTTCAATGGCACCGATGATGAGTTTGCTCCAAGCGAGGATTTCAATGGAACAGATGATGAGTTTCCTCCAAGCGAGGATTTCAATGGCACCGATGATAAGTTACCTCCAAGCGAGGATTTCAATGGCACCGATGATGACTTACCTCCAAGCGAGGATTTCAATGTCAATGATGGTGACTATCATCCAAGAGAGGATTTCAATGGCACTGATGATGATTTTCCTCCGAGTGAAGATTTCAATGGAACCGATGATGATTTCTCTCCGAACGAGGATTTCAATGGCACTGATGATGATTTTCCTCCGAGTGAAGATTTCAATGGAACCGATGATGATTTCTCTCCGAACGAGGATTTCAATGGCACCGATGATCATTCTGTTGATGATGAAGCCACCAATGATGAAGACAGTGATTCTCCTTTCAGTGAAGAATTTAGTGGCACAAATAATGTTGATGGTCACATTGATCTGGCAGCAAGTGATCATGACAATAATTTTCATAATGAATTTGGTGATGAAATTTTCAATGAGGGGGGTCATATGCATCACAATGAAAACAATCATCCTGCTGAGGATGTTGTTGCAGACATAATGGTCCAGGAGATCCAGCGATAGAATCCAATATAGAGCAGGATTAAGTGTAGGACTAGACCTTTTTATGTCAATCCAAAGCATTCCAGTTATACAAGGTCTAGGAAAGAATTGCTCACAAGTCCAAGTTCCATTACTCATTTGATTTCGAGTGAGTGTTGCCACAAAAGTTGTTTGAAAAGTTTAGGCTACAATTATGTCTTGGAGAGAAGGAAGATGTATCTTTCAATGGACAAAAGCATGCAAAATTCATATTTAGTGGGGTGCATGATTTATACCAGGACAAGCTATGATTATCGCGTTGGAAGAATTATGCTTTGTAGAAAGGCATTCAAACGGATTCACTCAATTGGTAATCTTCGATTATCAAGAATCCAAACAAGACTAGAAAAGGGTCCTACATTTTACACTGACGATTATCAAGGACGAATCACTGGGCCATCAACACACATTGCAATATCATGGATGCATGATTTCTTTTCCAAGCATGGAGAGAGTATGCCAAATAGAGAAACAATACACATTCCAGATAATTTCACAAGGCAGGAAATCTACAAATTATACAAGGATTATGTTCAAGGTGGTCAAGGAAATGACAACTTCATCAGATATGCATATTTCACAAGAGTATAGAAAAAGAAGTTCAACAACGTCCGCATTCCAAAGAGGTCAAGGATGGGGGTCTGCAGTACATGTGCTTCTCTTAAAGAAAGAAGGGATAGATAAGAAGGGATAGAAAGAGGTATGTTTACAAAACAAAAAAAACAAATAGATAAATGTCAATTATTGAATCTAGTTAACAATATTTTTTGTTATGTTGTTTGTAGATTCCATAATCAATGCACTGCAAGAACATCGCAATCAACAATCAAATGAACGACAAAAATTGTACAAACATCGCAAGAAGTGTTACGATGCTCCACATAAGTATATGGGTTTGATAATTGATGGAATGGATCAGAAAAAAAACACTCTTGCCACATTTTGTCCGTGTGCCAAAGAATTTAAAGGAGGAGAATTTTATTCAGTTTCACTTGGTTGGGTGTATGGTTTTTAATGGTGAAATGATTCCAAGGGTTTACTTTACAGCTCCAAATATTCACAATGATGCAAATTTGACCATCAGCATAATTCACCATGTCATTACTCATTGGCCTGGTGATTTTCCAGAAGTTCTATATCTACAATTGGACAACACAAGCCGGGAAAACAAAAACCAGGTTGTGTTTGGTTATCTAAGCATGCTTGTGGAATTGGGAATTTTTAAGAAGGTAAAAGTTGGGTTCCTTCTTGTTGGGCATACACATGATCATATTGATCAAATGTTCAGTCATTTTTCAAGGACATTGAGGAGGAAGAAAATCGGGATCCTGCCATCGTTGATTGAAATTATAGGGAAAGCATACCATCCAGAGCCTACTGTACAGAAATTGGAAGAAACTGTTGACATGCGAAGATTTCTGCTTGGATCGCATGGTGAGGAAAGGTGCATTGAAAAAATTAATGACATTAGCTTTCAGCATCAATTTCGTATAAAAAATATTGATGGAAAAACACTATTGTGGGGCAAGAAGTACTCAACTAGCACAGAATGGGGGCCTTCATCAGGTTTGGCATTTTTGAAATTCATCCCAAGTCGTCAAATGTATGCTTCAAATTTATTGTTATTGCAATCATATACAGAGATTCATAATGCAAGGCGACATAGTAGAGATGTTGATTCTTCTCAATGCTTGGAAGAAATCAAAAAGTCTATTGAAGATACATATGAGTACTTTGATGTTGCTGATTCCGTTTGGTGGGAGTCTTTTTTCATAGAGCAGAGTGACATAATTTCAAACTCTTCAAATGGAGATATATTTTTGAAGACTCCATTTGCTTGGCCACAAAGTTTATCAAATGAAAACGAGGTAACAAATGTTGAACCTCGAGCTGTTGAGTTTTCTCAAGTAGAGGAAAGAGAAATGTATATTGGCTCTAGAAGATCATCCGCAAAGCGTCGAGAGATGGAAGACCTTTACAGGGGTTCAGTAGAAGATATCAAGGAGGGTTGCATGATTGCAGTTTTGGCTACAGATGATCCACGTCAATATCCATTCTGGATTGCAAAATCTATGAAGGTCAATAAAGAAAACGAAGAAGTAGTATCAGTAGAAGTACATTGGTATGCAACAGATACACACCCATTTGATGGTGTGTACAAGGCAGAGATGGTGGTTGAGAAAAAGGTTTGCAGAAAGAGAAACAGAAAGGGTCAAAAAATAAATCGCCGCCGCATTGACATCTTGAAATTAGAGGAAGTTGATATACTTGTTTATGATTTCAAGTTGACAAAGAAAGACACTCGCCGCTCCAAGACTATAGAGATTATCAAGAGGTTGCTGCCACAACCAGAAGTTGCAAGATGGGAGTCTGTTAAACCAAGCCATAGATCCCGAAGGAATATGACATCTGAAATGATGGGCATAGATGTAGACTCAGATGGTGCACCCATTGATAATAGAGAAGAGTATGGGTCATCTACATCTTCATCAAGTCGTTCATTTGCAGAAAATGTAGATTCTGATGGGGTGTCAGAATCCATGGATGAATTTGAAGAAGCAGTGTAGATGCTTTTTATTAGTATGATTTTTTTAATTGAAACTCTACAGGAGTTTTTGATGATGGGGTGTCATAATCCATGGATGAATTTGAAGAGGTAGTTAGATGCTTTTTACTAGTATGATTTTTGTAATTGAAACTCTAGAGGAGTTTTTGAATATTTATATGAACCATTTGTTCTTGTATGGTCTAATATATTATCTCATTATGAATCACATCATAATTTCTTTGTTTCTATATGGTTATAATGGTGAAATTATTAGAGAAATTTGTTTTTTCTTTAATATGCAATTTTCCAGAAAGTTGTAATTTATCTCTTCAAGAATTTTTCTTTTTTTCCAATTTAAGGTTGATATTAAAGTTTTGTTAAACAACAATATGGGATGTTTAGTCCATGGCTCTATTTTTTACCCTAAAAAAAAAACGTGTATACTCGTATCAACACTTTTCTATTTGGGGGGTGTTTTTGGTGTTTTTTTTGCAAAAATCATCGTTTTTATGGGTAAGTTTCTTGTTCATAGTATATAGTTCTCGTTTCATAGTATAAGTGGTTCCATGTGTCTCCATGCTCCATTGCCACTTCAATTTTCTCTTGTATTTATTTAATTAGACTCATTAATAAATATTTATTCCATTATAATGTCTGAACATCATCTATTAGCTCCCTTATTAGAATTCTGAATGTATCCATCCAACCTAGGAAACTAGTAGGATTGATGAAATTGTGCTTCCATGCAATTATTTAGAATGGGGACATTACAAAATCACAAAAATAAAGGAACATGAGAAAAATTATGTAGTACATGATATGTAGTTATAATCTATCATTCATGCCATCAACATCTGGCATCATTATTTAATAGGAAAGAAATTTCTGTTACTAATAGAAAATATTGGGTTAAAATACTAATTTGATAAAAAAACATTAAATGCTCGTCAAGCCAGGTGGCTTGCATTTTTGAGTCAGTATGATTTTGAAATTAAACACATAAAAGGAAAGGAAAACATAGTAGAAGATGCATTAAGCTGATATCAACATCAAATGCATTCAGTGTTGTTTAGCAATTATGAATCTGAATTCATTTTTTTTAAAAGAAACATCAATTAATGATAAGCAATATAGTAAGTGGGTGGAAAAATATAACCAAGAAAATTATGGAACAAAATAGAGTTTGTATCAAATATATGCATAAGGGTTTTTATGTTTCAAAAACCATATTTATGTACCTAATAAATATAGTGTAAATCAGGTCATCCTTAAAGAATTGCATGATAATCCATATGCAAGACATCCTGGATATCAAAAATTTATAACAACTTTAAAGAAATATTTTTATTGGCCAAATATGAAAAGAGAAGTAGTTGAATATGTATCTGATGTTTCACCTGTCAATAGGTTAAGGCCATTCACCAACATCTAGTTGACTTATTGCAGCCTATACCTATACCAAAGTGGAAATGGGAAACTATAACCATGGATTTTATTACAAGGTTACCGAGAACAAAGAAGCAGAATGATTCCATTATGGTTGTAGTGGATAAATTAAGCAATGAATCTCATTTCATATCTATAAAGTCAACTCATAAAGCAGTCAATATTTAAGAGTCAGAGGAGTCTGTGGTGATAATTTTTCAATTCGACAAGTTTCAAACCTTTTAAGCAGGTTCATCCTCACATTCATCCTCAATATTGTTGATATATTTATGAAGAAATTTTTTAGATTACATGGTATACCAAAAATCGTGATCAGATATTGTGATGCTAAATTTACTTCCAGATTTTGGATGTCATTATTTAAAAGTATGGATACGAAATTGAACTTCAGTACAACTTATCATCCACAAACCGATGGACATATAGAGCGAGTGAATCAGGTATTGGAAGACATGTTGAGAATGTATATGATGAATAAACTAGGTAAATGGGAGGATTATATTAATCTGGTAGAATTTGCATATAACAATAATTACCAAGCATCCCTCATGTTAGAATATAATCCGACGGGATTATATATTGTAAATAAATAAATAAATAGGAATATGAATAGTTGCATAGGAAGGTGAAAAGGCTGGTTCTCAACCGCCACATGAAATGTATAAATGTATGATATGTCAATGGAATAGAATAGAATCAGGAGTTATAATACCTATCAGTGGTATCAGAGCTTGGCTATTTTCCATAAATCCTGCCTGCTACATTTCAGTCCTGGCATTCTGCTTGCCAGTCCATTGCTAGACTGCCTGCTCTGTCAGTCTGCCATTTGCATGCGTTTCTCCTACCAGCCTGCATACTTCATTGTGTGCGTTACTAGTCCAGGCCTGCACTGTGCATTGAGAGTTGTGCTCAGCTTGCGGTGTGTGGGTGTTCTCTTTGTGTGGAGGTAGAATGATTTCTTGCCATATTAGATGTGGATTGCATAATACCTAACCCTAACCCTAATTCTGCATTCCTTGTGAAGCTGCGACCTATGATTGCAGTGAGATTGGATTGAGAAAGAATACCAGTGTTGGAGGAGTCGTGGGGGCTGTCTATGTGAAGTTGTATTTGAAGACCGGTGATTGAATATTGTTGGCTAAAGAGTCATGCCTATCCCAAACTGCCTGACTGTGTTGATGAAATTTATAGGTTGCGTTGAAAGCTGTGTTGAGGCAGCGTTGAAGGATGCATTGGAAATATTCTGAGCCTGAGTGGAGATATTCTGCGTGGTATTCTGCATGGAGTATGAACCTGCGTGGAGAGTGAATCTGTTGTTTGAGCCTAAATAGAGTGAGTTGATCTTACAAGCAAGTTTTATTTTTTCCAGACTGTTCCACACCACATGTACGAGCTGTAAATTTTGGTTGACAACAAAGAAGAATCATGTTGCAAATGGCTCCAAAGATAGCGTTGATGATAGAGGAATTACTTATGGATATTGGGCAGTAGGTTGGGTGCTACAAATTATTCATTTGTGTGTACCTGTGCGTTAATAGTCGATCCCTTTGGAAGTTGCAAACTTCCTCACATCACCTGCGATGATCCTTTTCAAAAATGATGTCTAGACAGCGTTGAAGACTGAACGCGTGAAGACCAGCGTGGAGGTTTCGACCCTTCCCACGGCCTCTCATTTCTCCAAACTCAAACATCTCTCGTTGAAGACTGAAGATTGATATGGTGTGCATATATGCGTTGATATTGTGACTGATATATGCGTTGATATGGTGTGCATATATGCGTTGATGCGTTGATATATGAATGATATTGTGATTGATATATGCGATGAAGATTGGTATATGCATTGATATATCCTACATATACTGATATATGTTGAAGCTGATGCCTGAAGACTGAGCCAGAACCTGCGTGGAGACCTTCCTGAAGACTGCGTGGACTGTGTGTATTGAAGACTGGTGATAGCTATGAGATAGATGCGTTGGAGATAGTGTGGACTACTGCATGACTCCTCCATCTGAAGACTGAGCCAGAGCCTACGTGAAGAGACTGCGTGTAGGTAATAAGCTGCATAATTTTTTATGTATTGCCTGTGACCATTGGAAGTGCACAAAAAAACCCTAATTTGTTCCCTAATTCCTCTCGTGATTGATATCATTGAGTTTTGGAGCTGAGTATATATTGAAAGTTGTTGTCCCTTTTGCTGGTTTCACCATTTGCATTGCTGCCTTTTGGAATCCATCATAATCTGCATCGTTCAGAATCTTGAATGATGGGCTTGGAGAGAAGACATTAGACAGTTGATGGAGAGTTGCAGACTCGATGCCACTCAAGTCGAGCTTCATCCTGCAAATTGAGATTAAGATTTGAAGCTGCGTGGAGAGTGACTGATATATATTTTTTATGCTGAATAATAATATATGCTATATATCATGTTGACTGATATATTGTGATTGATATGCTGACTAATATTATGCTGAATATTGAAGAATAATGTATGCTGATTAGTGCACTAGTGGAAGTGTTGTGTGTAAAGAGTGCCATCTCTTGTGATCCATGTAGAGCAAAATCCTTGTGTTTCACACCATTCCCAATTGCATAAAGAACCTGAAGGCTACGAATTGGTACTGAATTTATTCTCCCTGAATTACTGCGAATTGAAGCTACGATACTGTCATTGTATCACTGTAAAACCTGAAGTTTGAGATTGTAAATCACCTTGGCAGAGACTGTAGACTTGCAAGGTTATTATTTTTTCTATTTCTCTTTGTCATATCAAGTTCATTATTGTAAATTACACTAACAATTGTAAAGATGCAATCTTTGGCATCAATAGTTGGTGCCACTCTCTCAGGCAAAGATCATTCCAAAGGAGAAAGCAGCAAGAGAGGCAGAGGAAGAAGAAACTTCAGAGGCAGAGGGGGCAGAAACAACTTCAACAAAAGATTAGATTTGCAGTGCATGCGTTGCAGAAATACTGGGCACACATCAGATCACTGTTGGGCTTCGTGGGACTCCATCAAAGACAAGCATAACCAGAAGAAAGATGACAGTAAAAATATTGATGCTAGTAAGTCTTCTGATTTTGCTCATTGTATTGTTGCACATTGTAATCTTGGAATTAATGAACTGACTTCACTTTCATCTTACAAATATTGTTGGATGCTTGATATTGGTGCAACATCACACATGACATTTAGAAAAGACTGTTTTGAAGAACTTAATGAAACAATAGATGGCATAGTTTACTTTGAAGAACGTTCTCTATCTTCCAGAGTTGCAGAGAAGCCTGCTATCCTTGGTGGAGATTCGACAGCGAGGCCATTCCATCCACATGTTTGATGGAATCACTGAAATAAGAAAGTCCTCTGACAACCAAGTCATCATGACTGGATATGAAGATGGGAAGCTGCCGAAGCTAAAGGGTTCATCTGCAAGAGTTCAGAACTATGCCTACCTCTCTCAGCATGGAGAAGGTAATTTGTCATCTAGTTCATTGTGGCATGCAAGATTTGGTCATCTAAATTATAATAGTCTTCATTTGTTGAGAAAGAATGGTGTATTTGGTTTTCCCACCATTCCCAAAGAGAAGAACAAATGTGATGCATGTATATTAGGGAAACATAGTAAGCTGCCATTCCATGAATCTAATTTCAGAGCAAGTAGGAAATTAGAATTAGTACATTCTGATTTATGTGGCCCAATGCCAACTCCTTCAGCAAATGGGAATAAGTATTTTATGACATTTGTTGATGACTACTCAAGAATGTGTTGGATTTACTATTTAAAGACAAAATCAGAAGCATTTCAAACATTCAAATACTTTCATGCATTGATAGAAAAACAAGCACAATAAAAAAATGGTACACTTCGTACTGATAATGGGAAATAATACACTTCAAATGCTTTTGAAAATTATCTTCTCCAACATGGAATTGCACATCAGACTACAGTTCCCTACAATCCTCAACAAAATGGTGTAGCAGAAAGAATGAATAGAACCATAATGAATATGGTTCGCTCAATGATGTTTTTCAAAAATGTAAAACTAATGTTTTGGGGTGATGCAGTAAAATGTGCAGCATATTTGAGAAATAGAAGTCCCTCAAATTCTCTTGATAACAAGACTCCACATCAAATGTGGTTTGGCCATCTCCCTTCAGTCAGGCATCTCAGAGTTTTTGGTTCCACCTGTTATGCCTCGATTCCAAAGGAGCAAAGAAACAAGCTTGGTGCTCGAAGCAGAAAATGTATTTTCCTGGGGTACGAAGAATACTCCAAGGCATACCGTTTGTATGATGAGGTAAACAAGAAATTTGTTATTTCTAGAGATGTCATTTTTCTTGAGACTAATAAAAATGACCAGTCCATTGAGAGATAGCTTGATCATTTGGAAAATTATCCTCATCCAAAGACATATTCTGAAAATGAATATGAAATTCCAAACCTTGAAGGGGGGATTCCTATTCTGGATCAACCTTTGGAATTTCCATATGAAGCACCAACTCCCCCGCATGAAGAAGTTCCTGCTACTTCACTTGAATAAGAGGTTCAACTGGATGATGTGATTGAGAGAATTGAAAGACTCTCAATCAATGATGAAGCACCACCAGCTGCTCAACGAGGACCATCACGGAAGATTCCTAAATGGGCCACAAAGACACTTGAAAGTGTCCATCCAGATGAAGTTGGAAAGACGGGAACGAGAAGTTCAAAAAGACATGAAGATGGAGGAGAAGCAGATAATTCAGGTGATGACATGGATGTATCATTTGATTGTGAATTTAATTTATCTGCTAACTTTGAACCAACTTCCTTTGAAGAAGCTTCTACTCGGGTTGAGTGGAAAGAAGCTATGAAAAATGAGTATGATGCACTCATGAAGAATGGAACTTGGAAGATGGTTGACCCTCCAGTTGGAACCAAACCAATTGGCTGCAAGTGGGTGTACAAGAACAAATACAGATCATATGGCTCACTTGACAAGCACAAAGGAAGGCTTGTATCAAAAGGCTATGCACAGAAAGAAGGAATTGACTATGAAGAAACGTTCTCTCCTACAACAAAATGGGCTACCATCCGTACCTTACTCTCTTTAGCTACTCAGAAAGGGTGGAAAGTTCATCAGAAGGATGTGAAGACTGCTTTCTTGAATGGAGACTTGAAAGAC
>LPNX010951485.1:200495-403221 GCA_001517045.1 Pseudotsuga menziesii | reverse complement strand
TATTGGGTACTCAGACTCAGATTTTGATGGCGATAAGGAGACAGGAGTATCAACTTCTGGATACACTATGAGTCTTGGATCAGCAGCTGTCTCATGGAGATTACGTAAACAATCAGTTCCAGCAGATTCAACAACAGAAGTAGAATATGTGGCTGCAGCTGAAGCAACAAAAGAAATAGTATGGCTTAGGAATATACTTGAAGATTTGCAAGAAAAACAAGAGAACTCCACTCCATTCTTGGTCAACAATACTTCTGCAATCAAGCTCGCTAAGAATCCTAGATTCCATGATCGAACCAAACACATCAACACAAAGTATCATTTGATTCGACATCATGTAGAGGCCAAGACAGTCCATCTTCGACATTGTTCCACAAATGATCAAGTTGCAGACATCTTCACCAAAGCGTTTGGACGAGAAAAGTTTGAAAGATTCAGAACCATGCTCGGACTTACGAACACCCCTTCGGATTAAGAGGGGGATTGTTAGAATATAATCCACCGGGATTATATATTGTAAATAAATAAATAAATAGGAATATGAATAGTTGCATAGGAAGGTGAAAAGGCTGGTTCTCAACCGCCACATGAAATGTATAAATGTATGATATGTCAATGGAATAGAATAGAATCGGGAGTTATAATACCTATCACCTCAAAATGAGTCCTTTTGAGGTGTTGTATGGTAGAATATGTGAAGTACCTCTAAGTTGGGGTAACTTGGAGGACAGATTGGCTTTACGACCCGATATATTATTACAAATGAAGGAAATGGTACGACAAATAAAACAAAACTTAAAAACAAAACAAGACATTTAGAAGAGTTATGCATACAAGAAGCTAACAACTGAAGAGTATAAAGTAGGAGAACATGTATTCTTGAGAGTCAAACCAAAGAAAATAAAGCTAAGATCATGACTCTATGCAAAATTGGCACCTAGATATGTGAGACCTTTTGAAATTTTGGCTAGAATAGGGCTTGTAGCTTATCAATTGGCCTTACCTCCTTATTTAAGAATTCATGATATTTTCCATATTTCTTTGTTAAAAAAATATGTTGTTGATCAATCTCATATAATTAACTTGGATAATGTACATGTGGAACCAGATGGCGATTTCCACATGGAACCAATGTGCATTCTCAATAGGATAGAAATTCATCTTCGAAAGTAGATTAACGATACAAGTGAAAGTATAATTTGGAAACATTATTCAGAAGAGGAAGCTACTTGTGAAAGGGAAGAAATTATGAGACATAACTTTCCTTCTTTATTTCAAAACTATAATAATACTAATTGAGCACCAACGACGGTGCAAAGTTTTTAGGAGGGGAGGATTTCAATTTACCCGCTCACTACTCTTAATATTTTGTGGTCATTTACTTTAATGAAACAAATAAACTAAATTTTATCGAGTATAATTGCTAATTGAGAGTTTTAACAACTATACAATTAATTGATAGAATCTTGGGTTTAAGGACAGTTATCAAACATCAACATTATTTATGAAGACAAGTGGCCAGTACTAGGGAGAGTCGATTATTTTCTATAAAAGTCCTAGGAAAGGGAAAATGCATGAAAGAGGAAAATGAGAGATAAGCCAAGAGAAATACCAAAGAGAGTTGCCAGTGATCACAAGAGGTGAAGGCTCTATGGAATGTATCCATGAAATAGCGCAGAGCTTCCATCCAACATCTTGAAGATGTTAGGCTCTATACTAGAACTGCCAGCGAGCATAAGAGAATGCTAGGTTCTGGATAAATTAATCTCTATAGTTACTGGTGGCAATTTGAAGTTGCATGAAACCTATTTTAAACCCAATATTCTTGGCGAGGGGGTGGAACTAGACAAGCTTGGTTTCTACAGGTTCCAGTGGCAGGATGGTGTGTGGTTGTTAAAACTACATTTTCCAGAAATGTTTCTAAAACTAATCTTTTACTTTGTGAGGATATTCATATGTCAACAATTCATTTCAAATACTATTTATATTCCAACTATAGCTATGAGTTTAGGGTTAATCTTTCCCTAATAATGTTTGCATTAAATTTCTTTTGTTTACATTCGTTGTTAATTATAATTACAATAATTTAGGGTTTTATTTCGAATACAATTTTATTGTTTATATATAGTCAATGGTTGGGTACGAGAATGTTTGTTTTTATAATATATATGAACATAGATTCAACAACTGAAATAGATTGAAAGGAAATGTATTATTTAAAAAAAAAATAAACCAAAACACTTTCCCCAATATCAAACCCTATTGTATCGAAATTTATGGAGGAATAATGAATAAACTTAAATATATACGTATATACCTATGCTAATCATTAGACATGAACAATAATAGTATCCAATAACAAAAAAAAATAGGGTAGAAAACCTCGGCAATAAACCGTTATAAAATAAGTCACAGCCAATCCATTGATGCCAGCAAATAAACTATATAAATAAATAGTTACAAAAGGGGATTTGTTTATACAGTCAAACAAAACCCCATTCAATGTAACAATTTTGGAGAAACCTCAGGCGTTTAAACAAAGTCGCTAAATAACTATATTACTATGGCATAAGTTTAAAAACCCAGTATTATCTTATAATCGGTTAGGTTTTCACCCACAAAAAGAATTAAGCGAGAAACCCAACTGTAATGGGTTAAAAATTTACAATGAAAACTTAAATTTAATTCCAACTGAAATACGCCAATTGGAGTATTAAAAACCCTAATAAAATCTTAACCAAATAATTACCAAATAGTGCAGAAGTCGAAAGACTTGATAATTTAAACCCCATAGGCGAGTTCTTTTGTTCCACAATCAAACAACGTCAAGAAAATATATACTGGTAACTGAGATTACATCCATTGTCGTCTTCAAAGTACAGTATAGAGAAGCCGCAACAATAAACCATAAAGAAAGAACCGCAACTATAAACCATCAGGAAAGAGCCGCAACTTTAAACTGAGAAACTTGTTAAACGAAAGCTCAAGTTCCATGGCAGCCACACCTGTAACAAGGGTTTAAACATTTGTTAGTTTAAGTATGATATAGATGTATTACAAAACACATACAATTGATAAACAAAGTGAAACATACCTGTAAATGAAGGAAACAACTCATTGACCAAAAATGATCTCTGTATGTCGTGAGTTTGTATTGTAATAGATGTAAAAAATAAATCAGGTAGTGTCATTAAATTGAGCTGAAGATCGAATGCCAATATTTTTACCCACCAATAATTGAATAGTCAAAAACTCTGGTTTTTGCATAACGTTTGGTTCATGCATAGCACTAAAACAAACTCTTTATGCAACTCTTCGACTGAAAGTGATAATGTCCCAATGGGATTGTTTATTTGGGAATAACAACACCAAATTAAACCCTAACCCTATCACTTTACAACTAGTGTCCACTATCAGGTTTGAAATATAATATTTCTCAATTAAATTTCTTTTGACCAGACTTTGCGCTAATGCTGGATGGGTCTGTTTCATTTCCATTCCCTCCTGTTTGGATAGAGTAATCCTTAGTGTGTTAGGTGCTTGTTGGATTCCCTTTAGTTGGTTGGGTCGTTGAATATAGTACCTACAGGGAAAATGAGTTAGCTTGATGCTAAGTAAGTTTGACAAGTTAAACTGACGGAACTTTCCCAATTTTCTTTTTTTAACAATCACCCACCAATGGTGAGGTAAGTTTTACGTATGCTCGAACTCTGTTTGCACATAGGGTTTAAGTTCTCAAACTTAGGGGTTGATGCATTTTAGTAATCATCTAGGATTTATACAAGCAGTTAGAATAAATTAAGATTAAAAAAAAAGATAAATTTTTTATTATTTCTGTTTAAATATATATTGTTTTACTTTGGTTTGCTACACTTTCAAATCTTCCAAAGGGATCAAAATATATAAGCATGACATGGCCACTTACCTATATAAACAGGTTCTCAAACATCAGATCTTTATACACGATCCCTAGGCAGTGATGATGGTCCAATGCCAAAACAATCTTTGTTGCATAGAACCTCCACATGTATACGAATTCAAAAATGCCCAAAACAAAAGAAAACATTAACTGCAATTCCCAATGATTACCCATTTTCAAATTAGAAAACATGACCAGAGCAATTATCATCAACATATTCAAATAAAATTTAACTATGAATAAGATTTAATAGACTTCCCACAAAACTTCTGTAAATGTATTACGTAACCGAGTTACAATAGGTGATACAATTAACCATGGGATAACTAACTCGTTAATTAAAATCCATTAGTTAACGGCGTCTGTTTTTTAATCCGTCAACTCCAGACTACACAACGTAGGGTTACGTGGGGGCTCATTCCTCTTGCGCATCCTCGTAATAATTTCATATGGGTAATTAAATTGCTAAGGGGTGAGTCTCACACCTATTATATATTTGGACTAACTGTTAATTGCATTAAGAATAGTCAAGTGCTTTACAACCAAGTATAAGGAGATATTGTCAAATAACTTTATTGTAAAATTACATATTTTATTAATAAAAAAAATAAAAAACTAATATTAAAATAAAAATTCAATAAATGAAAACATATCGTGATTAGCAAAATTACATATGTTTTAAAGAAAATTAGATATGTATTATGCTAAGTTAAACATGGTGATTATTCATGAGGGTCGGCTTAAGATAGAACTATATTAGTGGATAACAAAATGGGCTTAACTATTGAGGACATCAAATCATCTTTCAAATTTCTGAGATGCTTTCATATTGGGCAAGTGGAGAAAATACTCTTATTTGAATAACTATGTTAATTAAAAATTGTTGACTATATTAATCATAGTTAAACATAGCTAGCCATTTTAACGGTACTTAAACATGGTTAACTATATAAATAACACTTCATAAATGTCACTTTGCAACATAATGTAACCATTGATGAATGAAGTAATTCAGCATAAGTCAAACAACATTAACATCACAACTATAATTAAAATATGCTCAACCTTAACCATATTCAAACCATCATTAATTATAATTAATGACCAAATCAACATACATTGTATAAAGCTATACCTAAAATCAAAATATATTATTTTTTGTTTCAATATAATGAAATATATTAACTTTATTAATGTATATATTTATTAATTTATAATTAAAATATTAAATATTTTTATATTTTATGTATTTTTATTTTTAATTATAATATATTATTACATTTAAAAATATTTATGTCTAAAATATTATAAATTTTTTTAGTAACTTATATACAATATTTTTGTATGATTATTATTCATATTTGGAAATATTTTGATATGGAAAAGGTTGTTAGTATATATTTAGTTTAGTATATTAATATTATTTTTGTTCCAAATTTAATATATTAAATATACATCATTAAACTTATTCAAATGTATTAGTAATTCATTAAACTTATTCAAATATATTAGTAATTTATTTTGTTATATATATTTTTTAGATTGAATTTTGGTATACAAATTTTTAAATAAACACTTCACCCAAAAAAATACAATAAAAGATTAAAATATATTTTTAATTATTGTTAAAGTAAAATATGTAACTTGTTTTTTACTAGAGTAACTTCAAATCTAATCACTAAGCAATATTGCAATTGTCTGGAACTATAAAAACTTGTTTTTTCTTTGACAGGTGATACATTTATCCTTTTCCTAATGGAAAAGTTCGCGTGAACTATTAGTTGGTTTTGAAATAGTTATATGGTTTTTATTTAATGTTAGAGAAATAGTTATATGTTTTGCATTTATTATTATAGATATTATAAGAAAAAATAATCTTATTCTTATATTAATATTATTAATTATTATTTGTGAAGGATTTAGAAAATTTTAATTTTTAAATAGTGGTGTAAAAATGGAGATAATGTGAGATATGAAAGTGGTGTTAAGATTTTTAATGTAAAAGTAAAGTTTATAAAAAAATGTTAATTTTGTTGTTAAATGAATATTTGACATTCCATGATGTATGGTGTAAACCACCAAAACTATTCCTAAGTGGAACCAAATTTTTTTTTATACAAAACACCAAAATTAAAATTAATTTATATATAATTATAAATATTTAATACATGTGTGTTATGATGTAAATCACCACAAATTAGAAAATGTACCAAAAAAAAGCATAGTACATTTAACAATGTTATACCATTATGAACTTTCTTCTTCTTATTATACATATGTGGTAAATCACCATAAAATAACAAATAAGAGAAAAAACACAACTATGTTATATTTAGTAAAGTTGTGCACTTTATTATTAATTTCATATAAATGCCATTTGTTATCCATAAAAGAAAGACAAATAAAATAAACATTTTTTGTTTATTAAGAATCTCACTATTAATAAGAAAAAACATATTTATACTTTATTATAATAATTATATAATTATTTCATAAATATACTAAATATATTAACCTACTAATATTAATATTATAATAAAATTTTACATAAAATCAGTCATTTTAATCTATTTATTTTTAATTTATGATCAAAATTCAAGCACTCATTACATTATATATAAAAATACATAGTGTTGTTTTAATTTATTTATAATTAAATAATTTTTAAAAACATAGTATACTTTATAGTATTTAATAATTGAATTTAAATTTATTATTATTTAACGAAATAAAAATAAAAATAATAAAAAATTATAGTTTATTTTATTTTGAGATAAAAAAAATAATTTTCATCTTAATTTTTTTATATAGTGGCATAATAAATATGCCAAAATCATTAAAAATATATATATAAAATATCAATTTTAATTAAAATTTAAAACCAAACAAAAAACCATACATATAATTTTAATAAAATAATTATAACAAATAATATTACAAATTTAACTAGTTTCTCGCTCCTGAATCATGGAAATTTTATCAAACAAAAAATATTATCCAAAACCCACTCGGTCATCCTGCCCTAAAATGTTAGTTAACAATTCACTTAATATATATATATATATATATATATATATCTTGGTTCATGCGAGGCAATGCCATTAAGTCTATATTAATACATAAACTATATATAGTTTATGTAGTAACATGAACCTAATGGCACTGCCTCGCATGAACTGAGTGGGTAGCGAATGAATTGAGTGGGTAGCAAATCCATGTCCATAACATTCCTTTTTATGCTAGAGCATCTGAGTACGCCTAATGGTTAAGAACATGTGTTATCTCCCTGAAGGTCATAGGTTCAAAACCGACGGGGGGTAGGGTTGCTTATTTGGCCTACTGTGGCGAGGCTTGAAGGGTAGGCGACCCCACTAGAACGTCTCGGCCCCTGCTAAGTCACAAGTTATTGGTATATCTGGCTTGCAAGTTGTTGGATATACTCTTGGGAGGTTTTTGTTCCCATGGTTAAAAAAACATTCCTTTTTATGCTCCATCATTTGAAACATGATAAGTATGAGATAAGGACCACATCACCGCTACGATGATCCTCACCGTTGGATTTATCATTGGAGGCTTTAGCCCTGATCCGTATGAGACAAAGGTAACAGGTAAAGAGGGTAAATACTGTGGACAATGTCAACTACATGTTATTTTTGAGAATCAAAGGTAGGATTAAAGAATGTATGTTATTTTTTAGAATCAAAGTATGATTAAATAAATTGATTTAGGTAGGGAAGAAAATAAAGTTTATGTTAAACCATTTTTATTCTGTCTTTATATTCTCACTTCAATTATATATTAATAATTTTAATAGCAAATGCATTTTTTTTATTGAAAAAATAAAAAATATTATTAAATAAAAAAAATTAAAATTTTAAAAAATATTTATTAACCATTTTAAAAGCTATATATACATTTTTAAAATAGAAAAAACAAACCTCTTAAAATATAAAAAAATGAATAATTATAAATTTAAGAAATAAAAATTATTAAATAATTTAATGCTAAAAACTTTAACACTAATATATGTTAATTTTTTCCAATTAACCACTCACAAACAATAATAGTAATGAGAAATGCCAATATACAATGTGAAAATTTAAAACGTGTATATTTGATGCTTAAGGTTTCAAACAATCACTTGATTGTCTAGATAGCCATCCTCATGTTCAATAGCAACAAAATAATATGATATAATTTATTTAGAAAGTAAATTATTTTTTAAAATTAATATATTAAGAATTATATAATTGAAAAAATCTTTTAGATTATTTTTAAATTAATAAGAAATTAAATTGATTTTAAATTCTATCCATTTTTAAATTAATTTTCTTTTAAATAAAAAATTATATAATTAAAAGTAGTTTTGGATCTACAAGGTTTAGCACATAGAGGAATTCAAACAAAATTAAAATACACATTTATCATTCTTTAAAATATAAGTTAAGAAAGATTTATGCTAATTTATTTTATTATTAAATAGTTTTATTATTGTTGTCCTTCATAAACCTACACATTTTCATTACTAAATGCAAAGAGCATAACAAAAAAAGGGGAAGTGGAATGTCAAATAAAATGTATGTGTGCATACATGGTGAATGTTGGGTGAAAATGTTGTCAATTAATTAAGTTTACAACCATTTAATTGTCAACCGTAGAGTTCATAAACTTATGAGAAACATGCACAATATATGTAGGATTAAAGTGAGCTAGCCTAATCTAATTCTTGAAAAGAAACAAATATACGGTTGTTGTTGAACCCAAATCTAAGAAAGAAAGAAATGGTAGAAAGTAAATTTAATTTAAGAAATCATGAAACTTGCATGAAAGTAAACCTACTTAGGAAAGCACTTGAAATTGCATAAATTAAACCTAATTAAGAAAATGTAAAATTAAACAAAGGAAAAAATCATCTACAAAAAATACATGGGACAAGTGACAAATAACAAATGAAAATGGAAAGTGAAAAATTACTACTCAGCTCACATAAAATCTATATTAACAATTCATAAGAAATAAATCCAAATTAACATGAGTGAGTAAAAGTATTTGCATTAAAGAATCATCTTCATTACGTGAGGGATGATTTTAAGAACCCCCCTAGATTTATATGTATAAAAAATGGGCGAATCTCTCTGATATATAGGAAAAATTGAAGGCAATTTTATCAATAATATAATATGTATATATAAAAAATTTGGCGAATCTTTTATTTATTATATAATGTTGTAAAATCTTGGTGAATATTTCATTTTATTATATAATGTTGTAAAATCTTGGTGAATCTTTCATTTTATTATATAATGTTGTAAAATCTTGGCGAATCTTTCATTTTATTATATAATGCTGTAAAATCTTGGTGAGTCTTTCACTAAGTTATAAGATATTGTAAAATCTTGGTGAATATTTAACTTCATTATAAAAAATTGTAAAAACTGGTGAATCTTTCACTAATTTATAGAATATTGTCAAAATAGAGGAACAACAACATTAGTCAAATAACATGAATCACATCATCAACAACAAAACATGTAGACTCAAAAGTAAAAACTAGAAGGTGTCAGTGAAACACAACTGCAGTGACTAGATTCAGGGCAAGTGGGGACTCCACTTGTTATCTCATCCCTTAATGGTCTAGCGGACATGTGGGGACCTGAATCTTGACAAACTGATAAACTGATAGTCATGCATTATGTTCGATCATGGAGGATAATACAGTTATGCATTGTAATTATGCCAATTGATTATTGTATTAGATGAATGTCGGTCGCATTCCAATAGGTATCCTACGATAAATGCATAGGAACCTAGTGCATAGACCATTTTTTTCTTCGCTTAGCTATGTAGAGATCGTTTATTTTTTTGAATAATGATAAGTATTTACAAAGAAAATATACAATCAACGTAAAATAATTGAAAATTTCAATACAATTAATTCATGCAAGTAAAAGTAATAAAAGAATCTTTTCTCAAACCCTAAAACCAACCTTTATTCAAGCTACAACAAAGTGTTAAATCAAGCATCAAATGAGAACTAGAAGCATTCAAAGGACTTAAAACAATATTTAACCAAAATACACACAAAATTCAAAAATCGATAAAATGCTTCAAACAAAAGCAATAAACAAGTTTATGTAATTGTAACTTCAGAATGTATTCACTTGTATATCTTATGTATTTTACCCCGATGTTTACTCCAAAAAGTATCTATAATGTAATTGAGTCATGTCATGCCCTAATGTTCCAATTGGGAGATTCAATAATGTAAACAAGTCATGTAAAGTCATTGAGGTTAACCCTCCATTGCAAGTCAGGGCAATAGTCCCCACAATTGTGTCAAGGTTAACCCTCCTTGTTGATCGGAGGGAAAAGTCCCCACATTTGTGGGGCACTATGGTTATTAGACTCTCCTAGAGATGTCGGCCCTAGTAAGTAATTGTTAACTAGGGCCGACATATTGAAGTAGACATTAAGTGAATGGAAGAATATAAATAGAGAGTGAGCCTCTCTATTTATCACACACACACTCACTGATTAGGGCACATGAGGGAGAGAGGAGAAGCTCTCTCAAGTGTGAGAGAGAGAGAACAAGCTGTGGAGATCATCTTTCCTATTTTTGGGTTTTACTGCTCCCATTGGTGCTCATTCTATCTCTGAGGAAGTTGGGGGTTTTATCCTTTATGGTTTCCCAGAGGAAAATTATTTGTGTCTCTTGTCTCTTTTGTTTATTGATGTGCATGTTATTCTCTCAGTTAAAGATCCTAAGATAATGCTAGCTTGAATGATAAAAATCTAACAAAACAAACCATAAAAATTTGTCAAGAGATTCGTGCTAAACACTAACATGGTTTCATGTACTTGAATGAGCCCATTATTGCTTAGCAAAAGTGTTGTGAAATTAGTTATTTATAATTTAATGTTAGGAAACTATTTATGTGAAGAGATAGATCCTAGGACTAGCTTTCTCAAATTCCAACGTCATTTCCTATCACATACAAGAAAGAGACAATGTAAGAGACAAATATCAAACCATCAATCTTAAAATAAGTTGCATGAAGGTAATGTAGCTCAAATAATCAATGTTACAACAAAAACATACAATTTAGAATCTATTTTTACCTAAAGCACAACCTCAAATTCATATACATTGATCACCGCTGACTAGCAAGGGTACATGGAACACCTAGACCAAAATAAGACTCAAGAAGTTTAATAGTATTAGGCTTCAAAACATGGTTCTCGTGCAAGTAAAATTAAGTCATTCAAGTCTGTCCTTGAGTAGTATTTTAGTAATACTCAAGGCTTCCATTGACCTTCTTATGTTGAAATTTAAATTCATATATTTTGTGTAGATCACATTATCAATGGCTCTACCCATGAGGATCACCTCATCATATTTCTCATCTAAATCCAAAGTCGAAAACAAATACCTTCAATTTTGTCTCCATTCTGTCCAAAATGATATCTTCACTACAATTAATGGATAAAATATCCCATCTACTATTGTATTGTTGTTCAATAAACTAAGGAATTCCAAAGTACTATGGTTTATTCACGTTACCAAGTTTCTAACTGGTTTGACTTTAAAAAATGCACCAAACAAAATCCTTCAACTCTACCTGCTTTTGAGAAGAACTAACAAATGCACTTAATTAGCACATAGGTTATCCTCAAGAATGTTGTTTCACTAATCAAGGAAGTCTTCAAAGAGTCCTTCAATATGCTACCAACAATCAAAATATTTACAAGTCATGCAAGAAAACTTAGCGAATAAGTTCATAATTTCTACTTAATTTTTAAAGTGCTTCCTTTAATCTAAAAGAATATAATTAGTATTACAAATGACCTCTTCACAGAAATCGATGGGTGAACCATGAAAATATTCTAGAATGAGCACCCATCCCCAATCACTTATTCATATGCTTTTACTTTCAAGGAATTGTACCGCAGTGGGTATCCTTGCAAATTGCCACCTCCACTACTGAACCATAACTCCATCAGTGAGTCTTATTCTAGTTTGAATATTAACAAAAAAATGGACAAGAATGGTTTGATTATTCTCTGAAATTCCTAATTAAGTTCTTCAATTTTCCAAATTCTTTTTCAATATCTTAAACCATTTATTTTGAAGAAAACTAACCCTGCAAAAACATCACAAATCCCAAACTACCCTTAAATCCATAATCATGTGAGGGCCAAACAATCCACTTCACAACCATTGCAATCCTTTCTACATGAATACTACTGATCCTAAGACCTTTCTTTCTCTACCAATGTTGCAAATGTCCAAGGAAACTGGTGGTAGACCTTGTTCCTCAAGTAAAAATTGTTAGAATACGTTGTATAATTTAGCCTCTCTGAAAAGGAAAACAAAAAAAGTATTGTTGAGTGAATAGTGATCATAGGAGAAACTAACATAGTGATCATAGGAGTCAAGTTTGGTTATTCCTAAATTTTGGAAAATATAATTTTTTCATAAATCGATCCTGTAAAATTTCTGTTTACAATATGTTTCTTAGTGAAGGATTTTTCCTATCTACCTTAAAATCATCAAAATTTTGTTTAACTAAAACTGTATCAATTGTTAGAGAATTTAATGTTTGAAAAATCCATACATATGACAGGTTGTTGTGGTGTCCCTGAATGTACCAACCACATATGTAATGCACTTTGGAGTACCAATGGAAGGGGTAGTGCTGAACATTCTAAATATTATCCATGATGCACACACAATGTCTCTCATTTTGAAGCATTCACAAGCCAAGGTGGTGTTTGTGGATTAGCAATTCTTGGAAGTTACAATGGTAACAGTCAGGAACCTTTCTCAGGTGATATAGGAATTACCATTGATTATTGTGATCCATGAACTGGACAAATATAGAGAATATTCTTTGAATCAAGATCATAAACATCTTATTGATTATGAAAATCTTTTGATAAGCGGAGATCCAAATTTTGAGACTTGCTGGCCTAAAGATGAATGGGTAGTTATCTCATTAAAATACATATTAGGAACCAAGTCCATTCCTAAAGGTGTTGTTTATAGTAATAAAGGTGCCTATCTCAATACAATTGGTATTATTTTAGCATGAGAAATGAAGTCTAACCATGTTTACTTATGAACAACACGCATGTTTCATTGTAATGGTTGGGGATTTCCATGGGGCATGGTTGCACACGATGGCACTAGGATTTTATGCAGAAGTGTAAATTCAAAAGACATATTTGATGTGATTGTTGAGAACAAATTCACCCACTTATGTGTAGTGCCAACAATTTAAAGTATCATTTCAAATGAACCACCTTGTGAAATAAGACCACTTCCTCACACCGTAGATGCTAAACACACTTGCTAATTTTTCACCCTCAAATATGAGTTATATACTCAAGTAAATAAAACACCCCATGGTTGAAAATATATGTATAGAAGAGAAGCATGGAACATCAACTGACCACTTCATTCTAAGGAGAGCCCAGGTTTTCAAGATCTCCCCTCCTTATCAACTATAAGCCATCATTTTTATGAAGGGATTAAGATCTTGCTACAGGGTGTTTTTCATTGGAATCCACACACATCGCTGCATAAGTGAGCGTGCCTAAGAAATCACTAACACAATGGTCATGAACATAGATACTTAAAATACTAGACATGACTGTTACCTTTTCATTCTCAAATATGCATTATACACTCATGTAAAGCTGCTATAGTAAGGAAACGAAACACAACACATTGACCAACACCTCCATTCTAAGGAGACTCCACCATTATTGGTTTTCAATACATTCTCTCCTTATCAACTATAGGACATTTTTTTGAATGGGATTAGGATCTAGCTACAGAGTATTCTGCATGGGAATCCACGAACATTTCTTCATAAGTAAGCATGCCTAAGTTGTCAATGAAGTTAACATCCAATATTTTACCCATGATAATTTTCATATTCTAGTAATATACTATTGATGTCATCAATATGTAATTCATTCTATCATCATAAGAAAAACACTCATGGAATCCCCACAACAACATCTGTGAAAGGCAATATTTGTCAATGAGCACAATGTTTATAACATGCTTAGCTCATAATAAGTATCACATTATGATTCTCCCAACAAAGCTAGAATGGGAAATAGGTTTATATATTGAACACTAAACTTATAGTATTATATATCTGAAGTCTCGGTCAGTCAGGTTTTGAGCCTCATGTTTTCCTATTAGGGTTTCATTTTTTCAATCCTCATATATGCAATAAAACCATAATCCAAACACAGTTTAATTTAAATGCATTTAGTACCCAATCATATATAACATGCCAAAAGAATCCATATCTATGATAGTCCATGGATCATCCAAGAACGTACTTTCAACAAACCTTAATAATAATGCACCCGTGTAATCAATCCGAAATATGAACAGTAAATAAAAATAGCATGCATTACTACAAATGAAAATCTCCACAGATTTATAGAACTCATAACTAGCCAAAATTATTTCTAAACCAACACACCATTTTAAGATAACTTATATGCAAATTAAGGAGTTAAAATCATAGCTATTGTACCCTTACAATCTCCTGCTGAGTTAAAATTTTATTTTATCTTCAACCATTCAATCAAACACTTAAAAGTGAAAAGTGAAGAGCAATAACCACCAACATTCAAAACTGACACAGGAAATACTAATGAGTAGCCATAAGAATATTTATCTCTTGAATATTTATATGTTCTAGCATCATGCAGTCAGTGATATAAAGAAGAATATCCAGATAATATAAATATTTATCCATGTTAGTATGTTATGATGCCAACAAATTTGGTTCTACTTTAAAATATCTTCACTCTCAACCTACAAAAGATGTTGAATCTACCTTGACATTAAAACTAATGATGTCTGCAAATTTTAGGATGCACTCAGAAGCTTTATCTCTTAAAGATTTCTTAGTTCTAGCATCATATATATTTGATGATATCAAGACGAATATCCGAAGAAAATAAATATTTAGATATTTTATTAAGTTCCACCATCAAAAATTAAAATACATAGTTTTAATTTACAATATCCTCATACTTAACCCACACAAAGTATTATGTCTACCTTGAAATCAAAACTAATAATGTTTGCAAATATTGGGGATGCAGTCAAGAAATGATGGAAGGAAAAAACTAATAGAAAATAGAAATGACAGAGGGTTTGATATCTGACAGAAATCTTGGCAATCCCCAAAAAACAAAGAGACATAACTTAGAATAAGTGTGTCATTCAATTAATCACTAAATATGCAGTCAAATTCAATCATTAAATCGAAATTCTCTCATATAATACAAAACAACAAAGTATAATTTTTTTCATGCAATTAGTCTGTCTTTTCAATTTCAAAACTACAAGTTTTTCAAAACATACCTAAGCCATTTCCAGAATTTCATTATGGTCTTTATTTAATTCCGTAGGAACAGAACAGACAAGCTTCTTCTTCCAATAGAAAATACTTCAAATCAATTTCCTAATGTCTAAAAACCACCCAACAAAGGTGTAGAATCCACAACAATTCACCTTATGGTATAACATAATACTGGGTACTAGGGAACATTTCACCAAATGGACATTTTACCTCATGGATTGTTGTTTTGCTAAATGTGCATTATAATTCAAATACTAATTTATCCATNCAAATATTACTAATATTTTCATTACAATCATAGTAAAACTTGAAGGAATTTACAAACAAAATCCTATACAAAGAAGCTATGGGTACATTCTATATGACACAATAACATTTCTATTGATATAAAGTATTCCAACTCATACACCACCCACCTTCATTAGTTCATTCCTCCTCTCCCCTATTTCTCGTCCGTCAAGACAACCTAGGGAAAATATGACATTCCCTCGACATCTATTTGGGATATTGATCTTGACTCTTAACCCCATTCCATCTACCTAGTCACCCACACATGCACACCTAGATTTTACTCAATGAACCATTTGTTCAACTAGGAGTACAAACTCCATCACAAGAATCTCATCTCACTTTGACACATGCCCCCCCTCTTTGCCTACCTTTAGAGATCCTATCTTTTCCTCCTCTGTCGTAGAAAGAAGGCATTCCTTTCCTTGTGGAGACACAAGCTCTGTGTAGCACTTCGTTGTTCTCCCAAAACCTTTTGGTACACCCTTGATCTAGGCATACTTCTCTCCACCCAGACTTAATCCTGCAATGCATGTTCTCTCATATGATCTTCCTTTATAATTTCCCTAGATAGGCACATATCCAATGACATCAAACGAGCAGTCAGGGTCATGAGCACTAACACGACAATTTATGAGGAATAATTCCAAGCCAATTTCCTCAAACATGGTATTCACCCCCTCAAATATCACACTATTGATTTGTTTAATAATGTTTTTTGTTCTATTTTACCCAATATTGGTCACTCAAATCCGAATAATTACAAACCCATCATAAGGTAACACATTCTCCAAGCTCTGCACCATAGTTCTTCATTTATGGCTTTCAAACAAACTTGAAAGGAGGTGACTAAGGGCCAAAGGACATGCAAATTTATGCTTGGAGTACCAGACTACAAACCATATTTTCACACACACAGACATTATTGAGGAGTTTCACAAATAGTAGATATAAAAAATGGGTGTGTTTCTAAGTCTGTAAGGAAGCAATGTTACAGTCCTTATGATGGGATTTTAAAGGAGGTATGCTCCCAAATATGTGCTGCCTAAGTACCCTTCATGAAAAAATGATTTCAATCTATCGGTCATAGATTCAAAAGAATTGATATAAGGGCATTCTTGTTGTTGATTGCATGTCGTCCTCTGAAGAAGAGTAATAGAATTCTCTACTTTGATCAAGAGGAATCTATGAAAGATTTGTAGTATATCTAAGGTAATATTTCTACCCATCTCTTGCTAGTATTCTCAAGAAACATGATGGTAAAACCAGTGATAACCATTTAGTTATAACTTGGAGCATCTAGCACAACAAATAACAATTAAAAGCTCGGTTAAAGAAATTTCACAGTCCACATTGCTGTAAGATGACATAAGGCGAAATACATTCCAAATCACAATTTTCGAAGGAAACCAAGGGTCATTGTAGCTGGGAGTGTCCTCTGAGAAGCCTGACTTGTATTTATAGCAGTCCAAAATTGGAACTTATGGTAGATCCCAGCATGTGTTTTTCTACATTTAAGGAGCTCTGGTATATTAACAAGAATAACAAAGAACAGTTAAAAGATTAGTTAAATAAATTTCATAGTCCACACTGTTGTAAGGCGACACAAGGAAAACTATAGTCCAGATCATAGTTTTGAAAGGAAAGAAAGGGTCGATGTAGTTGGGAGTGTCCTCTGAGTAGCCTGACTTGTATTTAAAGCAGTCCAAAATTAGAACATAAGGTACACTAAAGTATTCACTGCTTGAGAGATTAAGAACCCTTGGGTCTTCATTAACTGCCTACAAAATTAACATTCAAATAAATTTTAATATATTTTTATTCCATGTCCTCAACAAAGGAAATTATAAGTTATAATCGTGGTATGATAGTAGCAGTGTTCCTAAAAAGATGGAAATTGATACAATAAGAATGTTAAAACATGATGTAGGTAAAAAATATTTGGAAAGAAAAAAGCAAGAAAACAACCATTGTTGCATTAATTGGCCCAAAAAATTCAAGTTGGAAACCATGAAAGGTAACTGATGCAAACTACATATCACTAGCTTACAATAATTTTCAGGAGAGTACTACTACATAACAAATTTAAGCTATAGTAATTCTCATTGAAGATCTTATTCATCCTCATGCCTGCCTACTCTAAGCTTGAAAGAACTAGCAGGTTAGGTGAAATCATACAACCAATTAAGCCATCTCAACATTTAATCTATATAAGGCTTCTACCTTGATCTTTGGTGATGAACCAAGACAAGTTGAATGCATTAATATATATATAGTATGTACACGTGTGTGTGTGCGCGTGCGCGCATGAAGTGTTTTCCCTTGATTTTTATGCAATTGAAACTTGCGACAACTATAGATTAGGAAGCTATCAAATAATATGAAGCTTAAAACAAAAAAGCATGAAAAATATTTGGTTATTTTCTATCGGAATGGCCTTCATGTTTATATGCTAAAATCACCCAGATCCTTGTAATCCTGAGAAACTAAACCAGCTTTCAGTTTCAAATGGAACTTCGCGAAAAAATTCCTTTGTTTTACTAAGTTGCTAGCCTACCTTGTTTCAAGGAATAATAATAATGGATCATTGCATACTCCCACTCTCTTCTACAAGGTATCCACCACACTGCCCAGTTATAGGTACCTTGAACTACCTTTTCATTGATTGTAGGACATTGTTGTGCAAGTGTAACATGAATGCTCGGATATACTGAACTAATTATGAAAAGTAACTTTAGGTACTTTACCACCTTCTCCACTAGCATTTCATGCTCACTTTACCATCAAATGTCTTTTGGAAATTCCATAACATGCATTATTTGTTAAACAAATGGAAAAACTCCCTCCAACACCAAGCCCCTTCCGAAATAAAACAAAATGACAAGCCTGGCTATAAAAAATAAGGAACAAAAGAAAGGATTACATACCATTCTTTCTGGAATATTGCACCAAGCAACAAATTTGACTTGAGTTATGCCTCACTTGTTAAGGGCTAACAATTCACCTAATGCATTAAGTTTTTGCAGCCATGATGAAGATAACAGATGGCAAACATTATTTCCATATTAGTTAGGATAAACTAAAGGATTGACTTAGTGTTCCCTTTTTTCATATCTAGAACCACCACAATGATGGAGATTCTACTTGATAACAAATTCTGTTACACCACAACCAAACATGTTGACATTGACCTAGTATGACTCCATAATAACTATAAAAGTTTGGATTGTCAAGTGTAACCATTAGTATGGCCAGTCCATTTTTTTTTAAATTGCTTTTATCAATTGCTTCTTACCATTGCTACTATGACTTGCTAACTATTCCAACATTAGTTGGGCTTCAAAGATCTTTTCACCCTTCAAACTCTTTTAGTTCCTATCATTCCTAACTATTGGTAGTCATTGTCAAAAAATGTTTTAGAACAGCCTTCCCACTTCCAAATCTGCATTGTGATTCCTTTGATAACCAACAAGTTGAACTTAGAAACATGGAAAAGGAGAAGAGTTGGATCACACCATATATTTTCCAAAACTTCAAGCCCCCAAAAAGCTCCTAACAACCTTTTCTTCATGCATATTGGTGGTTAGTCCCAATATTCCCTACATGGAACATAAGGGTCTTAAAATATGGAACCTTAACCCAATTATATATATACATATAGTACATATTTTTTATGCATATTTAATCATAATTAATCACACATTTATACCATTTAAACATCAACCTCCATGATCTAATTCACAGTTACACAATTTGGAAATTATTATTCAAAATAGGAGAATCCATGTATTTATCATTGTAAAATCAAATTCTAAATCAAAATAAAATACAAGAATACATCATATAATTACATCCATTGTGATTTTGGTGAAGTGTCAAAACTGTAATAGAAAAAAATAACAAAAATAGGAGCATGGATAACCTTTCTTTAATGAAACAAAATCAATTTCTATTATTTTACTTTTTATTTCTTTGTTTTTATAAGGACACACCCCTACAGGGAGTCTCCCATAGTACCCCTAGGGCCCCAAGCACTCGAAGAGTCTGATTTATGCCTGGGACATCCAAGGAGAAGCCGTAGGTACCAGGGCTATACAAGCAATGGTAGGGAACATACATAATTATGTCCCCGGGTCAAAGGAGCTTGGGAAGAAAACATAGAAGACATGTCCCTGACACCTGGAGACATGACCTTGTCAAACATTGCATTTATTTTTACATTCTAAAATCACTACACCTTGCACAATTAAGATTTTAGTGCAAAAAGAGTTCTTAAATCACAGATTGTATTGACCTCTAACATATTGCATACTATAGATATCTCTTGAGTAGCACAAAAACTCTCAGTCAAAAAGGGTATTTAGTATTCAGTCATACATAATCATCTTGCCTCCTGTAAAATTTCATGATTATATCCATCGTTTCTGACATCAAGCTTAAACAATGATCTAGTTGTGTCACCCATGTTAGTTGAGAGATTCCATAATTCTTGAATTCGGAACTAGGAAAAAGATGCTAGCAGTCAGTCCCTATATAATGACCACAGGCCATGAGCAATGGGATGCAATGCAATAAATTAAGAAAAAACACTCCTACAAACTCAATATAAAGAAGTTAGGATCACATAAATAGTGTAGCAATATCTCAATGGATCAAAAGGCATTGCAACAGTGCAAGAGAGCCATATACAAACTAAATTATTGTCACAATATACATCACTTGAAGTTCAGTTTCCATTAGGATGGGATAATAACGACAAGTTGATGGAAGACATGGATTGTGTCACCACCTCACCTGGGGATATGACCCTGTCAAACATACCATTTATATTTACACTCTAAACTCACTGTGCCCTGCACAATTAAGATTTTAGCACAAAAGACTACTTAATATCACACAGCTTATATTGACCTCTAACATATTGCATACTGTAGACAGCTTCTCAACATCACAAAAACTCTAAATAAAAAATGGTATTCAATGTTCACTCATACAGAATCATGTTGGCTTCTGTAAACCTTCATGATTATATGTAGCATTGTTCACATCATGATTAATCAGTGATCCACTCATGTCACCCATGTTGGTTGAAAGCTTCCATAACCATTGCATTCTAGAACTAGGATATGTATGCTAGCAGTAAGGCCCTATATAATCACCACATGACATGAGAAATGGGATGCAATGCAATAAACAAAAACATACACCTACAAACTCCATATAAAGAAGTTAGGTTCACATAAATAGTGGATCTAAAGGCATTGCAATAGTACAAGAGACAACCATCTACAAACTAAATATTGTCACAGTAATACATCACTTGACGTTCATTTTCCATAAGGACGGGATGATAACTACAAGCTGATATAAGATGCATATTGTGTCACCACCTCACCATCACCCCTCGAATTGATCAATCTGAATTTCTATGGTGCGTAAGGGAAATCTAGGGGAAGCATAATAAGAATTTGTAAGAGAAGAGTAAATGGATCTTATAACTTATTGGTTTGACCTCGGGTAAACAAAGTATCTGAAGCAGAGATTCACTAAGCACTAATGTTGGGTAAGATGCATTAGAGGAAATTTGAGTTCTAAAATGGGCCTCCTAAGGAAAATAATAAAATAATAGTTAAAATAATAAAACAGTAGTTATTAATTTTGGAGGAAGAATGAAAAAAACTACTTTTTGTGTTCGTATTTTTGACATATCTCCCTGCGTATTTCCTCAAATTCTGAGTGGGAGAACTCGTTTGATGTGGAATTTATTTTTGCATCCAATGAGTACCCACATTACATACTTTTGATGGACCCCACCACCCCAAAAACAAGAAATACCTGAAAAAATGTGATGATGACATCATCATCACATTTTTTCAGGTATTTCTTATTTTTGGGGTAGCAGGGTCCATCAAAAGTATGCATTGTGGGTACTCGTTGGATGCACAATTAAATTCCACATCCAACGAACTCTCCCACTTGAAATTTGAGTAAAAACGCAGGGAGATATGTCGAAAATATGAACAAAAAAAGTAGTTTTCTTTTATGACAAATATGTCAATTCAACCATTATGGTTGACTCATTTTATTGAAATTCTATTGGTTATTGAATTCCAAATCACAAAATTTATTGTTGGCATGTTTTATTATAAGCCCCATTTTAGACCCCAAATTTCCTCTAATGGAAATCCTGAAAGTAGTGCTCAGGGGTTTAATAATCAAAGGTGACTTCAACATGATCACTGAATTGATGCAAGACAGACTGAAGTTTGATAAATGGATCCTGTGAATAGGTAAAATATCTGACCAAAAGGATTAATCCATCTTCAATGTCAAAGCGAGGATGCCAATTAAGTAATACATTGGTTAGCCTGAAAGAATCCAAAGCTAAATAGAACAAGGACCGAGTAGTATGACTACATAAGGAATAATGTTTTCTCATAGTGCTTTTGCAATGATAACTAATTTAATGATTCGTATTAGGCATTAGGGTCTCCTTTTGCAACTTAATGTAACATTCTCAAGAGTAGGATGGCATTTTGGAGTATTAGAACAATTTCTATTGCACTGAACCAAAGGTTGGGAATCCTGAGAGTGACCAAAGGTAAAACATTTAAGGACAGTATGGTATGATTCCATGAGGACAAATTATTTTCCATGATGCTAATTCAATGATATATAATTTAATTATTGGTGTAGGGGAATTACAGGCTTGCAATTCAATATGGCATTCTCAAGTGTGGATTGGTCTTTTTGGGTATGCTGGTGATTTCTAAAGTACCCAACCAAAGGGAGGAGGAGCATTTAGATTCCATAGAATCCCTTCCCTGGAAGGAATATTAAAAGGTAAGGACAAGTTCCAGGGTAGAAGAAGAAAGTAAATGACAGATGATGACAATTTTTAAGTTGAAATATACAACCATTAAGACAAATAAAAAAATATATGCAAATATAGCGCAAGGAAAATATGATTCCTGTAAACAAAAGTAAATTCACCAGCACAAGGAAAAGAAGACAAAGCAAGTTGCAAGTAGGAAGGAGAAGTTGTGAGATTTTATGCAAGTTATAGGGGCATTGTGCAAGAATTTTAAGATTTAATGTAGTCAAGGAATTGATTCAATCATTCAAAGGATGTCAAGCAAAAATTTAAAACTAACATAATAGAGAATCGGGCAGGTTCAACCCCAAACCCATAAGTATGCTGAAGTAATAGAGTTGTTACATTTTTCGCATTAAAAAGAATGGAGCTTCAAGACTTATTGGTGGGGTGTGTAGTCTCGATAGTAGCTACCTAGTATGATAGGGAATCATAAAAGTATATGATGGGGAATTAGAGAAACATTCTCCAAATCTTGAAACACCATTCACTTGGTAGTACAACAGGATGGTGGTCAGGGCGAGTGTTTGCATCAAGGTGATTCCAGGGATATTAAATTGAGATTGCAGCCATTTGAGCCTTTTCAAGATTAAAATTTCAAACCTCTGTAATTTCTTCAAGATTATAATTTTAGCTGTGTGCTCCGATATAGAACTCCAAATTCACAATGGAGAGGGAAACAATCCAAGGAACCCATAGTTGATGCCTCTAAGGGCATATGCAGCTCAATATGAAACTAAGGAGAGACTAAAAGTTTGGTGAGACTTCCTTAAATATTTGGTATGTTTTAGGTTTTTTGTATGATAGGTTTGACAGTTGTCGAAAATCTAGTTCTTTATGTTTTGAACATTGGTACCAAAAGAAGCCCATTTTGGTGAGCGATGTTAGACAGACATGCCATGACAACACACCTCTGTTAGTTGTTATATGTGATAGATTCATTGAAATTTGAGGGATTCGATAAAGGCATATAATTTACAACCACTTAATCTAACACAAGTTCCAATTTTGTGACTAATAATCTGCAAATTTGCATTTTAAGATTAAGAGAAACAAAAAATGAAAAATTTCATAAGCTTTTCTTCTCACTTGTGCAAATGGATTTTCTAAACTGAATCAAACTATAATGTTGATGAAACAATTTTTTTTAAACTCGGAACCAGACATTGAACCGGATGAGGGTCAACTCAGCTCGAAATCGAAATCGACAATGACTCAGAGTGATTTGATTTCATGACTCGGACTACTAAAACATACAAGAAAAATTAATTTTTTAATGAAAAAATAAATTAAAGATTCCAAGCTATGATTCCAAACCATTAGAGACAAAAATATGCAAAGTCTACTGATGTATATACCAGGTAAGGTTGAATATATTAAGATGGCACCAAGTGCAATACATATCTGAATCAAAATTGAAAATACATAATCATCAAAATACTTTTCTATATTGGGGTCTTATTCATCAATAGAACTGTGTTCCCACCTCCTCTAGGATCTATCTCTTACCTCTACCTTGAATCTTGAAGTTGATCGTCCAAGGACATTAGTCAACACCGTACAACTTTGATGAAACTTCCTAATCCAAGTGTAATATAAGTAGAATAAGCTTGACTGAATGGTGCATTTTTATTTATGTCATGATAGAGTTGTTCATTCAAATTTAACAATCACAAATCAACCCACCAACATCAAGGTGGTGTTGATTAAATTTCAATCCCTTACCCTCATACATGATAGAATCCAATGGAAACGTTGCAATACTAAAATCACGAAAACTATTAAGTCTATCGAATTCTGAATGGGATCTAAAATTCTAATTTTTGCATATGAAGTCAAATGAGGTTGGAAATTTGGAACCACTCTCAAACATCCTAAATCACTTCATGATAATGTCAAAAAATTTAGTTAAAGCGGCATTCTCCTTAGAAAACCAATTTCTATCATTTTATCTCCTTATCTTTCATTTTCTATCCTTTTACTTTAAGAGTTTAACATTACCATTTAATATTACTAACTTCAATGTCACCTGCACAAAACTGGTAAAAAAAAAATTAAATCCCTATCTAGCTTCCGCGCATGCACCCTAGGCAAATTTCGATTAAATCGGGCGAGTTAATGCAAAACCGATCGATTTGAGGCCAGTTTTGGACCGAACCAGCTAAGTCAAGGTCCGAATCAACTAGTTTGGTACCAACTCAGCTTCCAGGTGTACTTTTATTTCAGTTTGATATTGCTGAGGGTTTAGACTGGTCAACTCAACTGGTTCTGGTTCGAAGATGATCTTTTTTCTAAACATTTGATTAAACTACCCTAGTGTTCAAAAAATTTCAACATATTAAATATCCTAACTTTTGCAATTAATTACTTTCCAAATCACAACATTATTTCACAAGGCTTCATAAAGAAGTTGTTGAATCAAACAGAGCCCAAACAACATAAATCATGAAGATGGTTACAAATTAAGACAATCTTGCGATCCTATTATCAATAAGTGGTTTTCAGCACCACATTAGACATTCATAATTTACATTTTTCAGTCCTTCCCTTAACTTTCCCTTCATTCATCGCCTCTTAGTATTTTTTGCTCCTTTTCAAACACTTTCCCTCTCGTTGACTCTTCTTTCTAGATAATTGGCCCCTCCTTCTTTTCCATTCGCTTGTCATTTTTAATCTCCTTTTTTTATTCTATCCTTATTTTGCTTTTAGGTTTTGTGTCCCATGCCTCCTCTTTCTTGTTTCTACTTGCTTTTGACCGCGACCTTTATTCTTTCTCTTGTGTTTGCCTCTAATATTTTTTGTTCCTTATTTCCCTTATTTTTTATTTTTTTCAGTTTATATAATTTTTAACTTAAATTTCCCCCTTTCTTCTATTATTTCCCCTCCCCCTAGAGCTTACTTTTTTATCCTCTTGGCTCTCCCTATTGTGTATTCTCTTTCTAGCTTCCTCCTTGTCTTCCTTTACGTTCTCCTTCATATTAGTTTTTTATAATTTTTCTCAACTCCCCCCTTTCTTCATCATTTATTTTTCCTAACAATTCATTCACCTTGCAAATTCATTCCCATATCAATCTTTCCTAACAATTAATTTTTCTTATCTTTTTATTAATCCTTTCATTTTTATTTCCTCTTTAAATTATCATTTTTCATTAAATTTTGTTTCTCTAACTTCTTTTCATTTTCTCTCTTTGTGTTGTAACAATTGCTTTTAGTTTTATTCATTCTTATTCTGTTTGTCCTATTTCATCTATTTAACTTATCATCTCCCATCATATAATAGCTTCCCTCTTGATCTGTAACTCTGCTAATGTTTTCTTATTTCCCTAATGATGCAGAAGTGCTCAATTGAAACATGCTAGTTGAAAAAAATTAATACAGCAATCAACCAAAAACCAAAAACAACATTGACAAATTTTACTTACCCAATTAATCTATTGGGTTAAGTCTTTTCTCTTTACTTCAAAAAAAACTATCAAATTTATTTGAAACAAAAAGCTGATTATTGATTAAAGAAACAGTTTATTGTGCTCCACTCTCAAAGACTGTCTCAACACTTGTATTTGAGAATAATACATGTATATCCATAAATAAATAAAAAGGTTAAAATGAAATGATGGTGTAGAAATTGAGGCATCAGACACTGATGGTATACATGAGAGTTTCATCATAAATCTACAGAAAAATTGTGTTACTAGAACATCCTTTCCTAAGACAAGATAGAAATAAAAAACAAGGAAACGACTATAGATACGAAATCATAAATACAAGTTAAGGGTACACCTAAAATATCAACAAAAACAATTGCATGTCAAAGAAATATTACATTTCAATTCAAAAAACAACAATTTATCTGCCTTTGTGAAAGTGAATATTGTTGTATCACATTTCCTATTTAGGCACTTCCATTGAGAACTATCTGCTGCAGCAGTACTTGGAATAGTTGATAATTTTTAGTAGTGAATATTCTTGAAAGCCAATGATCAACCATCCATAAAAAATTAATACTTATGACAAATATATGCCCACTGAATATGTAAAGCACGGTTAAGTTCAGTAAAACCATGCAACTTAAAGGGATTATGTTAGTTAAAACTTGACAAAAGCAAAAAATGTGAGAGAAATAAAATTGATTATACTTCTGACATTTTTCAATCCTTCAATAAAATCAGAAAGGAACAACAATCAAACTTTTCATATCAAATAAAAGAGCCAGAAGTTTTATCTAAAGAAAGAAGGAAATTAAATATTTTCATGTACAACACATATGTACTTGAAATCAACAAATGAAAACATGTCATATTTTTTTGTAACATGATCAACAACATAGTAGAAAAACACTAACTAATTTGTTAGAAGCCAAAGCATTCTAATCTGCTAATAAAATTTACTTCTAGACACAATATCCGTCAGTTTCACTCAACAGAAACCCATAAAAAAGAGTTACAAGAAAAGTAAACAACATGCCATATTGTTTTATGAATAAAACTAAATCAGCACTTATATCACTGTCAAATAATAAATCAACGAATTTCTCCTTCACTGAAGATCACTCCCATTTAGTGCAAATGATATCTAAGCTATAAAAATATTAGTATCTTCAAGAGATAAAAACTTGAATTTATGGGCCAAAAATAGAAATAGCATGAATACCAAGTCTATACTGGAAGGGAAAACTGCATATGAAAATAGAAGGGAGGCAGCAACACCAAAGTCAGTTTATCTCCAAAGGAACTGACCAACTAGATTAAGCAAAGAGACTAGTGCCAAATTAAAAAGAAAAGAAGAAAAAGATAAAAGTAAAAAACCAATTTAGAGTTTTGCCAATAACTACAAAGAATACCTGCAAGAAAGGGAAACATTTGAGTTAGGAAGAATGAGCAATTGAAATCCTAGGGCAGGTGGAAAAAGTACAATGTTTTCATATTAAAGAAAAGAAGAGAGTGTGTCCCTTAAATGATAGCAGTTCAGCTGAAATACCATAAGCTGCAAAAGCATCATAAATAAGGTTTGTTAATAACATCTAAATAAGAAAAATAATTACACACCCAGTGTCATAATGGTAGAATATTGAGCCTTTCATGTTAAGAAAGTAAGAATCTTTCCTCGATATCCTTAGCTGTACTCCATTACAACCAGCAGAATAGTGTAGATGAAGCTGGTAAAAGGACCTGTAATCTTAACGTGTGCAAGACAAAAAATATCAAATATTTCTCCATCTATAGCATGATATGTATTTTCAACAAGCTGTATGAGTCTTCTCAAACTAAATTCTTCTATTCCCAATGAGGGTATCTGCATGTAAAATCATACAGATATTTCCTTCAATAACCCAGTTTTTTTTTTTTTTAAACATTAGCCGATGGTTCCCACTAAATATGATCTCTTGATTCACCGACCCATCTCTAACATAAAATTTACATATTTATTTTCTACAGCATGGTTCTCCTACTTGGGAGGGGGAGGTACCCATGGAAGAGAAGTTGCACTTCCCATTGAAGGCCTTTGTTGAGGGGGTGGCAGCATCTGAGAAGATACATTGCTTGCTTGAAGTGGTGGTGGTGCATAATAAGGATGATATGTAGGCATGATAGCAGTATTCCCTAAAAATTGAGACATTCCATCAAAGGGTGGAGCATCTAGCATTGGAAAAGGAGCACTTGATAGATTTCTTGACAATTGTTGAGCTCTTGGTGGACCCTGCATCCCTGGGTTTTGTTGAGTTCCTGGTGGACCATGCATTCCTGGGATGTGTTGAGTTCCTGATGGGCCTTGCATGTTACCATGCATTTGTATAGGACATAATGGCATCTGGTATGGGCCATATGGTCCAAACTAAGGTGGTAGTGGAGCACTATAAGGGCCTCCCTACATTGGCTCCCCAGAAGGGGGTGGCATTCCATAACCATTGTTGTTAGGAAAATTACCATAATAAGCCTGAGGCATTGGTCCAGGTGGAGCACCCCATGGTGGAGGGGCATAGTTTCCAAAAGGTGTGGACATTGGAAATTGTGGCCATGGCTAGGCATAAGCACCTCCAATAGGTCCTAATCCAAAACCTGGAGGAGGAGGAGGCCTTCCTTCTACCCTCACAGCTAGAATATTTCCTTCCAGTTTATCTCCATTCATATGTCTTACTCCCTCAGTGGCACAACTGACATCAAAATATTTAGAAAAACCATAACCTTTGCTAGTACCATTCATTCAATACCTGATGACTTTAGCTTCCTCAATTCTACCAAAAGGAGAAAAATTTGACTCAACCGATCATCCTCCATGGTATGAGGAAAATATCCAACATACAAATTTGAATCATCTATTTCTTTATTGAATTTACTTTCCACATTTAATCCTAGACCCAGACGCAAAAAGGAATTTCCATATCCCTGCAACAAGAATCCCGACCCACCAAATCCAGTGCCCTCTGTTCCCCCAGGAATGGATCCTACATTTCCCCAACCTTCAACCGCACCTGCCCAAGGAAAATTGCTAGGAAGAGCTGATTGATGGCGTGACTATCTTGTGAAATCGAGACTTCTTTTTTCTATTGGTCCTTCTGAGCCACCTCCTCCAAGTTTAGCCAAAAATTTGCGGTGTTCGCCATTTATTTTATCTCCCCATAATGACCCTTTCATTGGGGAATCAATTGTTGGATGTCCACCATCACCACATATTCAACATAAGACATCAATCTTAAATGTTGAATTCCAATTTGGACAAGAAAATTGTCTATGTCCTGGCTTACCACACAACCTATAGTATTCACCATCTCTTATCTTTCCATTTAGTGCAGATATCTCCCTTAGGTGTGCCCATTTCTTCTCATTCCTTCCTTTATATACAGGAGTATGAAGTTTCTCGAGCATATTAACAACCAATTTCAAATATTCCTAACTATCCACCTCTACTAGAACATGGAGGTCTTCATTTTTTGTTGGATCTAACTTGAAATATTGCTTTTGCTGTGATAGGACCTCCTTCTAAGACCCTTTCCCTCTAATGACTATATTCACACCTCTTTATTTTTTCATTCTCTTTTGATTGTTTCCTCAGGGTCCAATAATGATCCCAATAAAGTTATATCTAGGATATTCTTTCATGGGTTTGTAAAGTTTCTTGTAAAGTTTGGGAGGCCTATAATATGTTGGATGTTTGAAAGAAGGATTCTTCTTAATCAATCGGGAAATGATATCTTTCCTTTCTCTGGTTAGCTTCTCATGGGCCCTGTATTCTCTTTTATTTATTATGATTCCCATGTTTTCATATAAGGGCTCTGGAGATGGAGATATCGCCCCATCCGGTCTATCATCAAGAACCTTCCCAGTCTGAAGCCTCATATTTATATCTAAGAGTTGTAAATTTAATCCCTGCACTTCAGGGTCTATCTCTCCGCCAATTAGCTCCTTCATAAAATCAGTTAGTTGTATTTGTCCAAACAAGTTATAATTGGGTTCATTTGCAGCCCATCTAGACTTTCTTTTCTTACCTCCTCCTTCACTTTCAGTTGATTCTCCCTCTCCCTCAAGATGAGAATCCCACCTTCTATGCCTTCTTTTACCATATTCGACAGCATTTGGTTTCCCCTGACCTTTCTGTATAGGAGCATGATCATTCCCTAAATCTTCATTAGGTTTGTCATATTGTGCAAGAAACTCCCTGACGCAACTTTTTGATGTGGAATTTGTTTCAACTTCTCCTATAATAGAAAATGATCTATTTATAGCAGCATTCCTCATTGGAAGATCTTCGTCCTGCACTGACAACTTTCCAACACCTTCCTTGGAATATGGAAAATTTTCTTGGTCTTTGGTTCTACTCTTATCAGATGGAAATATTTCCTAGACTGAATAATCCTAAAACTCCTGGTCATTGGTGGCCTTTACATGGACACTAATGTATTGCCCTTCACTTTTCAAATCCTATTTCTCTGCAAATGTCCCATCACCAACCATTCTCTCTGAGCTATGGTACTGACTTTCTAGATAGTTATTACCTTGTGGCTGCAAGTAACATCCACCATTAGACTAAGCATCATGGGATTATGAAACATACACTGCCTCATCCTTGCAACCCTTTGCATAGCACCCATCATCAGGCACATCGGACTGGCCCTTGTATTCTTGGTCATAATAATCCTGATCTCGACATTTTCTTAGATTACTCCATTCCTCTCTAGAGAAACCACCACCTTGATTCTATCTACATTCGGTGCCAACATAATGATCACCATCCATTGCATTCACCCTATTCTTATATGTCTCTGCATAATAAACACCATATGGTGCATCCACTGGTGGAAGTGGAACACCAGTTGAACAAAACCAATTCGAGGACAAACTAAGTCCATTTTACCCAATTCGAGGATGAAATTTAACGGGCTTACACAAATATCCATAAATCAAGGGTGAAATATGAAAATTTTTAACCTATCATCCATAAATCTGGGTGAACCAGTTCCGTTTCTCCTCCAAAACTGGAAATTTCTGGCGATTTGACCTCCATTACCGAAGAAATTCGGGTGAATGTCAAGATTTTCCCCATAATCTAGTGGGTTAAATTTCATTTTATGAATTTTCACATTTTCACCTCCTGGGCTATTTAATTTGGGAAAACTATATATATAATAAAAAACGGGCTAATTTATTAAATAAAAAAAAAACATTTTAATATTAAAAATTTGCCCACCTTTTTTTGGCCACCCCTTAAAATTCGCTTATGGGCTATGTTCGCCCCTAAAATCATCCATGCATTACGTAATAATCAAATCCATGTCAAACTAATTGAAAATATGGCTAAATATCACTCATGATTAACTTTCTATTCATGACTTACATGACTTGCTTTGTATCAACTACTCACATTCTATTAGCTTCCTACTACTCAAACGAAAAGAGAGCACTCTTATTTATACATGAGTTGATTCGAAAAGAGGATAAGAAACTAATAAATGTAGATCTACTTTTCTCTCAACCTATTTTCCACAATATTAGCTTTCCAAATCTTCACAAATCCTCTCATGATATTCCTCCTTGAAATTAGATTAAATAATTATCTCCTTCAAATCTTGATATTGTGGAGGAAATATTAGAGAAACTTTTGAATAATCCTTGATTGAAATCTTAAAATATTTGTACACATTTACAAAGCTCATCCATATTTTATATATAAATGAAAACATGTTAATTTTCTAATATTGAATCATAAATTCTCTTAAAATACTTAAAATAAATGAATTGGAAAATAATAAGGTAAACCCGTATTTATTCATGAAAAATGATATAATGAATGGTTAATGGAGTAATGGAATATGGATGAATAAGATGAATAGTGAAAGGAAAATGGGATGAAAATGTGACATTTGGGTGACCCAACATCTCCCTCAACTGAACTTGCTGCATGTCCTCATGCAATTGTGCATAAACTTTTTGTGCTTTTTAACTTTGGCTTTGCATGATGATTTTTTTAACAATAAATCATTTCATGATGTGAAATACACAAGTAACCATGGATTTTTCTTATGGTTGGATCTTGTGTGAAAACAATGAATATGACAAACGTTGGTTCTTGTGTTAATAACATTCATTTGTTTACTTGTTTTCTTGTTGCAATAAATAATAATTGAAAGCATGCATGCATTGGAAATGACAAGCCATTAATGTGTCTGAGAACCATATTTTCTTCATATTCATGAATTATGCCAAAATAGATCAATATCTAGAATCAAAGTGCAACAAAAGATAGTTTGGAGGAAACATGTTGGACGATCGTAAAAGAGATGATGTTATGTGTAAAATGAAATGACAATGAATATACTCCCCCCCCCCCCCACTGAAGATGCTTTATTTTCATTAAAAAAATGTTAAAGGAATTATGAAATGGTAAGGGAATTTCCAAATTCACTCATTTCTAAAATTTAAGGAATTACATGATTAAATATTAGAAAATAACATACCTCCACTTACCTACAGAGTTGATGAAATATGCAATAGGAATGGGGTTGATGTTTTTATTGGATCAGGGACAGTGAAGTGAGGAATGAAAACAATTTCTTGGTTGTATGAATCAAATATGAAGTTTGTAAGTGTAAGTGTGGTACTCTCGTATGGCTGGAAGCATGTTGTTGCAAAATTGTTGATGGTGTCAGGAAAAGTATATAGTCTTCACCTGCTACAAAAACCAATGGTACAATTCTAGTTATTCGAAAAAATGTATTGATGTCGAGCATGAAAATAAGTTATTGGATTATCGACCATTGATGAATGATGTTAAATAATGCGAGGACATATCACCATTGGTGTCAATGAGTGTGAAGGTACACAAGTAAAACTTGCAAAGTTTGAATAAATGAGTTGATGTCGAGCCACTTGCAAGATCTAACGATCAAGGGATATTAATGTGTTCCCATGATTTCCAATGAGAGAACTTGCCATTAAGGAATGTAAGCCTCAAGGTACTCAAAAGGACTCTAGTCTCTATGACAGATAGTGTGCTAAGGTTGATCATGATTAGGGGAGTTTTGAGGTTAAAAAGGGGCCTCAAAACAGAAATTGTACCATTAAAATTCACTTTATAAGATCCAATAGGATTCAAGATGATGATGTCAACCATAAGGGTAAAATTTGTAAAAACAAATGTAGGGAAAAAGAAAAAAGTACTTTTTCTTATTGTCTTTTTAACACATATCCTTATAGATTCACTCAAATTTTGAGTTTGGGGACTCGTTGGATACAGAATTAAAATCCAACCCATGCCCACTATGCATAATTCTAAGGTACCCACGTGTTAAGCCCTTAATGATGACACATTACACCATATAGTGTGGCACATTACCCCCTATATTGTGGTGCATTACATATTAGTTATGTAGTCTTTGGTCTATTAGTGGGTTTATTAGTTTTTATTGTACCTTTTTATCTCCTATATGTAGGAAGGATATCTTCTCATTTTAATCATCATAGTATCTTATCTTATCTTGTGTACTAAGTACATTGTGTAAGGAGGTTCCTCCCACGAACATGATTGATATTTATCTATGATATTCATTTTTTAGGCATGGATTACTCTCTTATTTTCTATTTCAATTGGTTTTATACTATATATGGGATTTGGTTACATAACCTTTGGTATCAGAGCTCTTTCCTCGCAGCTGGCTTCTACAAAATGAGTCATCTTGAAAATTTCTCTACAATTGTTTTTCTACAAGGATTCAGACATAGAGGTTAAAACCACACTTCCAAAACATATTGAAATATCACCAGTCCAAAATTTAGATCCTAATCCATTTCATTTTCAGAGATAGTTGCGGAGGAATCTGGGATTTTTTACTAGTCCTACAACTAGTCTAAAATAGGTGTTTGTTAGAATAATCAACCCATAGTTAGCTACCTTAGACATTAATTAATCCATTTTTGTCTTATTTGCCTAGTTTCCATATTCCACCTTATGCAAGTTGTCATCTACACATCCATAGTGGTCAAAATTGCTAATTTTGAGTCATGGAGCACTTGGGAAACCTCTTGGAATCAAATCTGCTTTATTCCTGGCCTCCCTAGCGCATGTCTACTTTTTCTGCTTTATTGCCTGTTTTTTCAGTGTTTTAAGGCAATTGGGAAAGTTTGACTAGGTGAAGTTAACTTCTTTTTTGTCCTCCACATCCTCCACTATTTTCTCCTATGAAAAGCATGTATGAGTTGTCCTTCCATCCACTATTATCTTTCCTAATTGATTTTTCCAATTCGTGAGCTCCTAGACAGTTTTGGAAACTGCTTTATGCACCTATGGGGGATTTGCTTAGATTTAGTAAGCTTGCTTTTGACTAGATTCAAATGGAAACTTCATGCATTCGAATCCCTCATGTAATTATTTATTGTGGCAGCCTATGACTTCACAGGGTTGGATATTGTACACTTATTCAATACAGTTTAGTGTTCAGCTCCATATTCAGTCTCTTTTGTGAGTAATTTTGCATGTGTAATTAGCAATTGATGTGAGTGTAATTGTTCTAACACTGGGTTCAATTTCCACATGGTATCAGAGCCTTTGTATATTTATTTTTCTCCTTCCAATTTGTTTTGCAGGTTCGACATCATTGACTGGGAGCATTCTGCTGACTGACGGGACAATTTCTGAGCTATGGATCAATCTCAGAAGATCATCTTGACTCCATTTAATTTATTTGAATGGAAAGCAGAGATGGAGATACTATTGAGAGTGAAATTCCTCTATAGAGTGACTATGGCAATAGAAGCAGAGCCCAATGCAGCTGCAAAGAAGATAAAATGGAACAACATGAGGGATGAGGCCTATGGTCTCCTGTGTCTAAGTATATCTAGAGACCTCCTTTTCCATCTTGATGGATTGACATCGCCGAATGAATTATGGGAGAATCTTGTTCATCTTTTTGGAAAGACATATGAGATGAGGGGACATCAAATTGAAAATGAACTGATCTCCCTGAGTCCCAATAGCTTTGAATCCCTGCAACTCTACTTTTCCAAGTTGAAATCACTTTTTTTGCAACTAAAACAATGTGGGATCGAAAATTAGGATGATCAGCTGGTATTGTCCATACTCTTGAAGCTTGGCCCTGACTATTCAGTGTTTGTTTCGACCTTCTATGCCACAAAGTTGATAGCTCGAACCTGGAAGATGCCTAGCCTTGCATATTTCATGGAATCTCTCACACAAGAACAAGATAAATTGGTGATGATGGGAACCATCAAACCATCCAAAGACCAAGATCTGGTTGCTGGAGATTAGAGGGTGGATTCAAAAAGAAAAAAGAAAGCTAAAAAGCCACCTGAGCAAAAGAGAGACAAGAACAATTCTCCGGAGGAGCCTCAAGGTTCCAAGAAGAACTACCAGAAGAAGAAGAACAAAGGAGAAATAAGCAAGTGTGCATATTGCAGTAAGGGAAATCATTCTAAGAGCTCTTGCATGAAGAAGAAAATAGACATGCTGACCCAAATCTTGGAGAAGAATGGCATCTCCCTTCTAGACAACTCAAAGAAGAGGGAAGGAGGATCAAGTTCAGAAGATAGAGAGAGAGTCCATGCATTGGTTGCTGGAACATCAAGCTCACCTAGTTTCATCATTGATTTTGGAGCTTCAAGACATATGGTTTTGACCAAGGAGGCATTCACCTCACTTGACATGTTGAAAGTTCCACCAATAGTACTTGGAGATGACTCTCTCACTGAAAGTTTGGGCAAAGGGAGGATTGATCTTGATCATGGTAAGTTCAGCAATGTGTTGTATGTTCCAGGTCTTTCCTCTAACCTCTTATCAGTGTATCAGATGACCCACACATGGTCTCCAAATAAGGTCATATTCTCCCCTGATGAAGTTGAGATCACAGAGATCTCAAGTGGTAAAGTCATTGCAAAAAGAGTTGCAAATCATACTTCAAAGGTATACATGTTCTCACACTTCCTACCCTACACAAACCCCTCTGCTCTTCTGATTCATGCTAATGAGGCAAGAAATATTTGGCATGAAATATTTGGCCACCTAAATTACAAGTATATTTGTGATCTTAGTGAAAAAGAGATGGTCATAGGGTTAGCAAAGATTAAATTTTCCAAAGGAGTCTGTCAAGGTTGCATCCTAGGAAAACACCCAGAGCATAAATTTGAGAGAGCTAGTCATGAGAGAACCTATGCACCTCTTGAGTTGATCCACAGTGATGTTGCTGGCCCATTTCCTCATATGTCCATGAGTTAGGCCAAATATGCATTGAATTTCATAGATTACTTTTCCAGGTATTGCTGGGTTTACTTCCTGAAACACAAGTCTGGTTTTTTGGCCTCTTCAAAGTCTTTAAGGCTTTGGTTGAAAACCATTATGGGAGGAAACTCAAGGTCCTCAGATCTGACAATGGTGGTGAGTATGTCAAGTCTGATTTTATTCAATATTGTGCAGATGCAGGTATTCAAATGCAGCATTCTATCCCTTACACACCACAGCAGAATGGTGTTGCTGAGAGGAAGAACAGATCACTAAAAGAGATGGCAACCTGCATGATGGAGGCTAAGACTTTGCCACCAAAATATTGGGCCAAAGCTATAAAATATGCAGCCTATATCCAGAATAGGGTGCCTCATAAACAAATTGATTTTATGACTCCTTTCAAAGCATGGAGTGGGCACAAGCCAGATGTGACCCATTTCAGGATTTTTGGCTCAAGGGCTTGGGCTAGAATTCCAACAGAAAAGAGAAAGGCTTTCCAGCCCCAAAGCCAAGAGTGTCTATTTGTTGGTTACTCTAAATATTCAAAAGGGTACAATCTGATCAATTTGAGCACAAACAAAGCCTTCATTGAAAGGTGTGTTTAGTTTCAAGAAGAGCCCCTAGCAGCAGTGGAAGTTGGAGAATCCTCTTCACCACCAGAACCTTTGAATGTAAGTGAAGAGATAGTTGAACATGCTGATTCTGATATGCCTAATAGTGATGATTTTATTACAAATCCTAACATCCCTACAAGGCCAAAATGGGCAGCCAAGACCATTGATGCAGTTGGAGAACTAGCTAGAAATCTTAATGACCCTAAGAGGACTAGATCTCAATTTGAGAGTGCTCTATGCATGAAAGATCCTATGTTTGATGAGAAATGATATCTGATGGTTGAATCAGATCCTCATACATATGAATATGTAGCAGAAGATCCAAGATTGCAAGCATCCATGAAGGAATATTTCAGCTCACTCCAGAAGAGCAACACTTGGGAGCTGGTTGATCTTCCCCCAGGGAGGAAACTAGTTCAGTGTAAGTGGGTGTACAAGACCAAATTTTCTGCTGATGGTTCACCTCTAAAGTACAAGGATAGATTGGTATCCAAGGGCTACTCATAGGTTCATGGCATAGACTACAATGAGACCTTTGCACCAGTGGCAAAGATGGACTCCATCAGGCTAGCCTTAGCCATTGTAGCTTCAAAGCAATGGGAAGTACATCACATGGATGTGAAGTGTGATTTCCTGAATGGATATCTCACTGAAGAGATATACATGCAGCAGCCTCAAGGATTTTCTACTAACCCATCTCTTGTGTGCAGGCTAAAGAAATCATTGTATGGGCTTAAGCAAGCCCCCAAGGCTTGGTATGCCAAGATTGATAGCTTTCTGCTATCACTAAATTTTGTTCGATGCAAATCAGATCCCAATGTTTATTTGAAGCTGATTAATGGTTCATTAATGATCATTGTTTTATATGTTTATGACCTTCTCATTACAGGAAGCTCAAAGGATGAAATTGCTTCCTTGAAGGGTGCAATGAACCAAGCCTTCTCCATGACAGATTTGGGGCTATTGAGCCAATTATTGGGGCTTGAGATTGCTCAAACCAAAGCTAGAATCAAGGTGCACCAGTCCAAGTATGCCTTAGATTTACTGATCAAATTCAGAATGGAGGATTGCAAGCCAAGCAAGATTCCTTTCCTTTCAGGAGTGAAGCTTGAAGAAGCTGATTCTTCACCTATGGTAAACAATACACTGTATAGGCAATTGATTGGATGTTTGTTGTATCTTACACATACTAGACCTGATATTTATTATGCAATAAGTGTGGCTTCTAGATACATGGATCAGCCTTATGGGATCCATCGAAAAGAAGCCAAAAGGATCCTTAACTTTTTTCAGGGAACAAGGACACATGGGATCTTCCATAAAGCTAAATCTGATCTTGATTTGGTTGGGTTTATTGACAGTGATTAGGTAGGTGACAGCATAGATAGAAAGTCAAAATTAGGATATGTGTTCATGCTTTCAAAAGGGCCAATTAGTTGGTCAAGCAAGAAACAGAGTGCCATTGCACTCTCATCTATAGAAGCAAAGTACAGAGGATTTGTAAATGTAGCAACTCAATGTTTATGGTTGCAGGGGTTACTTGGAGAATGTGGATTCGAATCAGAATAATCAACTACTATCTACTATGATAATCAGAGTACCATTCAAATATGCAATGATCCAGTTTAGAAGCAAAGAACCAAACACATTGAGATCCATATGCACTACATTAGACAGCTTGTGCATGATGCCACCATTCACCTACTCTTCTGTTCATCTTCAGAACAAGTAGCTGATATCTTCACCAAAGTTTTTTTTGAGAAGACATTCAAGAATCTCAAATCACTGCTGGGGATTTTTGATCATGCTGTGAAGCATGAGTGATGACAAGATTTCCAAATTTTGTTTTACAGTCCATGTTTAAGGGAGGATTTTCCCACTGGGTTTTTTCCTCTTTCCTTGGTTAAGTGGACATGCAGTATGTAAAGGGTGACTAAGCCTTGTTGCTAGGCCTTATAATTTTTTGATATATTACTCATAATTCAGGCTTAAGGGGGGTTTTTAGAATAATCAACCCATAGTTATCTACCTTAGACATTAATTAATCCATTTTTGTCTTATTTTCCTAGTTTCCATATTCCACCTTATGCAAGTTGTCATCTACACATCCATAGTGGTAAAAATTGCTAATTTTGAGTCATGGAGTGCTTGGGAAACCTCCTGGAATCAAATTTGCTTTATTCCTAGCCTCCCTAGCGCATGTCTTCTTTTTCTGCTTTATTGCCCGCTTTTTCAGTGTTTTAAGGCAATTGGGAAAGTTTGACTAGGTGAAGTTAACTTGTTTTTTGTCCTCCACATCCTCCACTCTTTTATCCTATGAAAATCATGTATGAGTTGTCCTTCCATCCACTATTATATTGCCTAATTTATTTTTCCAATTCGTGAGCTCCTAGACAGTTTTGGAAACTGCTTTATGCACCTATGGAGGATTTGCTTAGATTTAGTAAGCCTGCTTTTGACTAGATTTGAATGGAAACTTCATGCATTCGAATCCCTCATGTAATTATTTATTGTGGTAGCCTATGAATTCACAGGGTTGGCTATTGTACACTTATTCAATATAGTTTATTGTTCAACTCCATATTCAGTCTATTTTGTGAGTAATTTTGCATGTGTAATTGGCAATTGATGTGAGTGTAATTGTTCTAACACTGGGTTCAATTTCCAAAGTGTTCTTGGGGAAAAGCTCATATCTGAGGAATCCAATATCCAAATGGAGTGAGACCAATTGCATATGAAAGAAGATGGACCAGGGTATTTATGGGATAAGTTTCATTTATAGAAACAAAATAGTGGACACGTGACATACAGTACAAGTTAGCTCTTCTAGATAGTCCAAAAATAAGAAGATTTGGTATATTTACAATAAATTTTTGTTGTCTCATACAAATTAGGTCAGACCTGTGACATTGGAAAGAGGACAGTCCAAGATAATACATGCCAAATTTTCAGAATTAGAGGAATCAAAATTCAAATTTAATGTAAGTTACAAGTCGGCCCTAAAATGGTCTTCCAATCAGGGTTTGAAAAAGGTATGCCATTTTTTCATTTGAATAGCTTTTAGTAAAAGGATAAATCTGTGGTAAACCCTAGGGTGTGATATTGTTAAAAATTCCACTAAAACGAAGTGGGAATAATCACACTCCACTCAAACCCATAGAGGATTCACCCCCGACATATGAGGAAATGGAAGACATTTCTTTTAGAGTGTCCAAGTTGGAAGATATGATTAAAGGAAATGTGAAAATTGATGACTTTGCTAAATTGAAAAAGAAGATGGATACTAAATAGGATCTCAAAGGGATGGCTACTAAAGAATATCTTCAATACTTGAAGTATTTTATCACGGATATCAAACATAACTTTATTCCTCTATTATCTACTCAAGAAGAGGATAAGGTGGAAAAATATGACTTATTCTAGTCACATCTGGAGAAAATTGAAAAAAAATTGGAGAGTAGGAAGTTGGAGTCCTCAAAATTTTATGCTTCACTACAACATCATGGGTTCAATTCAGGTCCAAGAAACTACTTTATCCTCAATATTGACATGAGAAAGTTGGATGGCAAGGATCCAATCATGTGTGTTTTTTAGATGGAGCAATTCTTTGATCTACACCAAGTGCCCACCATGCGAAAGGTAACTATTGCATCATTGTATTTAGAACCTCATTAGTTTGTATAGTACCAATGGATTTGTGAAAGTAAAAAGGTGTCTATTGTATCTTGGTATATATTCATAGAAGAATTGATTGCACATTATGGGTATATAAATAACAATACCTTCTTCTATCAATTGGTAAATCTGTAGCAAAAATGTTCATTTACAGATCACATCAAGCAATTTCAGCAGCTAAGACTCCGAGTGAAGAAGTATTCAGAAGATAATTTGTTAGATCTCTTTATTGGAACCTTGAAAGATAATATTCAACATGAGGTGCGTCTCTTTGAAACATCATCACTATAGAAGGCTTTCATGATGATAAGGAAGGTTGAAAATAAAAATATGGAAATGACTACTAGAAAGACCTTCTCCAAAACATATAGAGAAAATAATGTTCCTTGTTCTAAACCACCACAAAGGTTGACACCCCAACAACTAGATGAAAGAAGAGAAAAAGGATTGTGCTTTAATTGTGAAAACAAGTATAGTAAGGGACATAAGTGCAATGATAAGAAATTATTCTACATAGATTGTGAAGAGTCTAATTCAGAAGAAATTACTCCCACCATATCTTGTCATGCATTGGATGGAATTAGCACTCCTCAAACTCTCAATATATAAGGATAAATAAAAAAAGAATAAGGTAACAGTGTTAATTGATTATGGTATCACTCATAATTTCATTCACTGTAAATTATCCAAAGTTCTTAATTGCTTATTTATCCAGCACCAGAATTTCAAGTAATGATTCTAGATGGAGGAACTATAAATTTCTTAGGGAAATACGATAATATCAATTTGGCTATGGGGTAATATGTATTGAATATTCCAATCATTTCTATCACAATGGGTGGTGTTGATGTTTTCATGGGTTTCCAATGGTTACAATAAATGGGAACAATGGATTTTAATTTTAAAAAACTTTTCATGAGATTTTCATGGGAAGGTAAATAATATGAGTTAAATGGTATCACAGGAAAACCAAGCAAGGTGAAAAATATCTAATGGTATGAAAAAGTTTTTAAAAAGGGGACATCAAGGTATATTTGCACATATATTCTCATTAGATGTTCAAACCTCAAATTTTTGTATCTCCCCATATCTCCAAAGGGTCATTAATAAGAATTCCAAGGTATTTGGAGATATTTTGAAAGGTCTTCCAGCCATTCATGACTTTGATAATGATATCCACTTAATTCTAGACAATGTCCCCCCTAACATCAAACCTTACAGATATCCCCATAGCCAAAAGAGTGAAATTGAGCGTATGATGGTTGAAACATTAGAGGCTGGCATAATTAGGACTAGCCAAAGTTCTTACTCTACACTAGTGGTAATGGAACACAAGCCATATGGATCGTAGCGTCTGTGTCATGATTATAGAGAGATCAACAAGATCACCATTAAAGATAATTTTCAAATTCCCTTAATTAATAAATTGTTAGACTAATTACATGGAGCAATTGTCTTCACAAAGTTGGGTCTTCATTCTGGGTATCATCAAATTCGAATGAAGGATGAAGACATATCCAAAAAAACATGTAGAACTCATGAAGGTCACTATGAATGTTTGGTCATGCCATTTGGCCTAACAAATGCACCTTCTATATTTTCAATGCACCTTCCATATTTTCAAGGTTTGATGAATTCTATTTTCAATCCTTTCCTTAGAAAATTTGTGCTGGTATTCTTTGATGATATACTAATATATAGCAAGTCTTGGGAAGAACATGTTCAACATGTTGACAGGGTACTACAACTACTAAAGGAGAAATAACTATATGCAAAACCATCAAAATGTTTCTTTGGGACAAAGGAGGTAGAGTATTTGGGTTATATTGTACCTCGTGAAGGTGTCAAGGTAGACCCAAAAAAAATTAAATCCATGATGGAATGGTCGATTCCCAAAACTCTGAAGAATATTCAAGGATTCTTAGGTCTGACAAGGTACTACAACAATTTTCTTTAGAACTATGGGAGAATAGAAGCTCCTCTAACATCGTTACTGAATAAAGATGCATTTTCTTGGAATCCAAAGGCAAATCAAGCCTTTCAATAACTCAAAGAGGCCATGTGTAAAGCTCATGTTTGGTGACACCAGATTTCACAAAAACCTTTATTATGGAATGTGATGCTTCAATAAATGGAAGTGGAGTTGTACTAATGCAAGAAGGACACCGTATTTCCTTCACAAGTCATCTAGTCAAGGGAAAGAACTTAGAAAATCTCATTTATGAGAAGGAAATGTTGGAAATACTACATGCCTTAAAGAAATGGCACCCCTACCTTATAGGGAGACATTTCAAGGTTAAAACCAATCATGATAGCCTTAAATACTTCTTAGAACAAAGGCTATATTTAGAAGAGCAAAAAAAATGGGAAACAAATACGTTGGGATATGAATTTGAAATCATCTACAAAAAGGGGAAGCAAATTGTTTTCGTAGATGCACTCTCCAGGAAAGATGAGAATGTTGAAGCATTACTCTATGTTATTTCGATCATCCAACCAGATTATATAGCTCATGCAATGGACAAATGAAAAAATGATGAAACAATATGGACACTTATTCAAAAGCTGCAGCAGGATCCCAGTGCCTCTAATACATTTGGGTGGAAAGATGACTTGCTATGGTACAAGGATTGCTTATATCTTGAATGTCTTGTTTTCCAACAAAATAAGTTGGAAACAATTAAGATCCTTGGTCTCCTACAAGCACTTTCCATTCCAATACAAAGGTGGACAGAGATCTCGATGGATTTTATCATAGGTTTATCAAATTCTAAAGGAAAGAGTGTCATCATGGTGGTTTTTGATAGACTTGATAAATATGCACACTTCTTTGCACTATCTCACCCCTTCAAATCAAGCACGTTCACCAATTATTTTATGGAGACAGTACAAAAACTACTTGGTACTCAAAATATTATAGTAAGTGACAGGGATCAAATTTTCACTGAATTATTTTCTTGTTTGGGTACTCAATTGGCTCATAGCTCATATTATCACCCTCAATATGAGGTACAAAAAAATATAGTAAAAATATTTTTGGAAGGGTATCTTCGATGTTTTGTAGGTGATAAAAAAACAGAACGGGTCAAGTGGTTACCCTTGGCAGAATGGTGGTATAATACTTCCTTCCATGCATCATAAAAAAATGACCCCATTTATGGCACTGTATGCCTACCATTCACCATCCATCACATATTCACTAAGATAATATAAGGTTCAAGCAGTGGAATACCACATGGAGCATCAAAAACAAGTTCTTCAACTCTTAAAGGACAACCTGAATCTAGCACAAAATTGAATGAAACAACAAGCAAATAAACACCACAGTAAACAGTGATTTAATGTTGGGGATTGGGTGTTTTTAAGACTACAACCATACAAACATATGTCCTTGAAGAACACCAAGAACGATAATAAATTATCACCTAAATACTACGATCCCTACAAGGTGTTACAAAAGATTGGTAGTATAGCCTACAAATTGGAACTACCTACATCTTCACAAGTCCATCTAGTTTTGCATATTTTTTGTTTAAAGAAGGTTATTGGTGACAAGTTACCAGTTCAAATGATGTTACCAGAACTTGATGAGGAAGGAAAAATAATCTTGGATCCTGAAGAAATTACTGAAATACGAACTACACAGCTTCAAAATCGATCAATTTCAGAGCATCTCATTAAATGGAAGAACTTACCAACATAAGATTCAACATTGGAATATGCGTCCTTTAGTGTTCCTTTATACATCATCATCTAGATCTACTTGGGCATTGAGGACAACACTTTTTTAAGGTGAGGGGCATGTTAAGCCCTTAATGATGACACATTACACCATATAGTGTGGAACATTACCCCGTATACTGTGGTGCATTACATATTATTAATGTAGGCTTGGGTCTATTAGTGACTTTATTAGTTGTTATTGTGCACCTTTATATCCAATATATATGAAGGATATCTTATCATTTTAGTCATCATAGTATCTTATCTTGTCTTTTGTACTCAATACATTGTCTAAGGAGGTTCCCCCCTCGAAGAGGATTGATATGTATCTCTATTATTCATCTTTTAGGCATGGACTACTCTCTTATTGTCTTTTTCTTCTCTTTTAATGCTAAATATGGGACTTGGTTGCATAACACCACGACACCCAAAAATGAAAATTTCAATAAAAAAACATTTTTTAATATTAAAATATGTCTTTTATTGAAATTTTCATTTTTGCGTGTCGTGGGTACCTTGAAAGTATGGAGTGTCGGTATGGGTTGGATGGGGAATTTAATTATACATCTAACGAGTCCCAAAAATTGAAATTGGGTGAACCAATAAGGAGATATATCAAAATACAATAAGAAAAAGTAGTTTTTCGTTTTCCCCTCCAAAATTTAGAACTTTTATTTTATTATTATAACTCTTATTTTATTGTTTCCCTCATGAGGCCCATTTTAGAGATCAAAACTCCCCTAATGGAAAGAAATTTTGAAAGGTGGGCCTTAAGGAATCGCACATTCTTTAACGTGAGTAAATAAACTGATTGGTAGGGCTATAGATGAAATATCTCAACATTACCAGTGCTTATGAAAAGGACAACAAGGAAATTTTTGTCATGAAAAGGAAGCTGGATGGTTTTATTCATAAGAAAAAATATGGAAAGAAAATGAGGAAAGAATATATGCGACTCGGGAAGGTAGACATGTGTGAAGTCATGATGTATAAGGCAATGAAAGTAGACTCCAACATGGATGACTAATAATCCTAGAAGGAGAGGCGTTAATGAACAGATCATGACACAATTATTTTCCAGGAAGCATTCTTTGTGGTAGAAAATGACATGATAGATGTGATACAAAGCTTAACTCCTTCAATCTTTTGATGAAACATGTTTTTTATGAAAGATTTTATGATTCTTGCAAATCGCTTTTAGATGAACAAGTTCTTTGGATTGTATTTGGACCTATAAAATCTTAGCATTACCCTGCAACAAAATGCGAGAGCATCGAAAAACATAGAGTGAGAGAATAAATTCTAGCAAACCGAATTCAAAAATAAAATTCACTTCTTATCGATTGGTCATGGCTCATGTTTGACAATCTTCTTTGTGAATACTTGTTTCGAGTGGCTCAAGAAACCAAATTAACAGTAAATGTAAATTCATGATTCCAATAATGTTTTCATGAAGTGTGAAGGTCCATTTGTATTTGTTTTTATGACTTTTTTTTACGTTTGGCCTAAAATTTATGTTTATTGTTGTGTTTTGTAATTGTTTTTTTTAAGTCTTATTGACAAAGGTTTTTTAAATGTTTATTGTCTTTATTTAGTTTTCCAATTTTTTGTTGTTTTTATTTTGTTTGTTTTGTTTTATATTTTATATTTTATATTACACACCAACTAATCAAAAAAGAAAAGAGTCTACATTTTTTATCAAAGAAAAATGCGCACCCTATTTCAACTTGATTTAGGCATTTAAAATTATAAAAAATTTTGTTTACGGGAGATCGAGGTGTGAAATTAGTCATTTACTACACTTCATGAAATAATAAGAGAAACAAGAAGGAATTTGTTTAATCTAGTAGTCTTGGTCAATAGAGGGATGCATGGCCTGGATTAGATGTTGTATAAGGTGCAAGAATTTTGATATGTGAGCAATATGATTGGCTGCACTACATTCTCAAAATATGTTTTCAATCATAATGGACCCACTACAATTACAACATGTTATTTTTTAAATGATCTAACTAGATCAGATTGTGTGGGAATATCTTTGTAAGAATATTTGGGCTTTAAAATGATTAATAAATCCCATCAGTGCACCAAGACTCCAAGTAAAGAATTAAAAAAAATACATAGCTCACGCAAATGACTTTGTATCATTGTAACAAATATCCCAAACAACATCCATTTCCTTCTTTGCAGCTTCTTTGAAACAATGTAGATTTCCATAGACATCCTTCTAAACTCTTATTTTCACACATTCTTGCTCATGTCCATGAAGAGAAACAAATCCTCATAAAAATTCACATTTGTAGTGGAAATCACCACTTCGATGACCTGCATGAATCTCATTGCAAACCTGATATGCATAATTTTCCCAATCCTGATTTGATGCTTGACAATCACCATATGCATGAATCATCTCATAAATTATAACGTAATCTACTTCATTTCTAAAAAAATTGAAAGAGAAAATATGGCATTTAACTTTTTGGATTGACTACCGATAATTGAGAATCGGATATTGAATATCGACTTCACAAGTAGCACCAGTGACTAGTCTGATGGCAAGGAGGAAGTTGTATAGCATGGGTTATTATCTGCTTAAAATGGGGAGGATATGAGTATCCATGTAACTTAGAGAGGCAACGAACCCATCCTAATCTATGATAGCATTTGGTACAAAGGAAAGAGTTGAGATCATTGCACCCATGAAACTCATCATGTCAAAATTCAATTCTGTAGAAGAGATCAATGCACAACCCCCAATAATGGGAATTAGTGAAAGATAGACATGGGAGTGGAAATATCTCTTCAAGAATAAAACGAGAAGAAATGGGGTTCAGCGATGAGGATTTTGTGGCTCAAGCATATAATATTTTTCATAGGCATTTTTGGCTTAGCTTCGTCATAAATAGGATCTATGCCTATGAGATACACCTACTACTGAACATTTCACTAGTTCTTTATCAGTTTAAGGTCCATTCTCACGTACTAATACTGTTCCAAATCCACCTTCCCACTCTAACAATTACAAAGTCTGTAGAATTAGTTCCATGGAAACTAGGCTTGTAATATCCTGAATCATAAGCAATAAGTGCAAACACTTTTTGGTTGTTCCTATAAAAATATAATTCTTCATACTGTATAATGTAATTTATATATACTTTTGATAATGATATGAATACATAGTCTTTCGGCATATATAGTACATAATAGTGAAGAGTTACGTTGCTTCTCATGCCATTGTTGCATTTAACATATATAATATTAATTAATTATGTAGATGATTATGTAGATAAACAAATAACAACTATATAGAGTATTCTTCTGAACTTCTAATATGATGGTGTTCTTTTTATCTTCTAATTTTATGTAGATTTGTAATATTTCTACACGCTTTGATATGATTTTCTTATTTGTAGTGGAAACTACTAATAATGTACTTACTTCCTTGTTTAATGAGTTTGGCTTTAGTTGCTCCCGATGAACCTTTTGATGTTGAGATTATAGAACATCTTGAGTGATGACCACTTGTAGAATGTTCATCTCTGCATTTGTCGCAACCTATTTTGGGTTTCGTTCTTCTATGTTATCCTGATTATGGTCATCCTTGGTGCTTTTATTTTCATCATTGAATTATTCTATAACTTCAATTTTTCTCATAATTTTTGTTGACAATGACTTCATTTTTAATCGTATTTTTTGTTTTATTACAATATATGGCATCGTCATTTTCTTTACAATTGATATTGACATTGTGATTATCATTATCATCTTGATCTTTCATATCCTTTTATTCTACCTCTTTTGTCTCATTGTCCTTGTTATCGTCTTCCTTAAAAAGTCCTTGTTCTGGAGTTTCACTACACAACTTTATACATTTTTCCGCTGGCGTATTAATGTTCCTTACTTTCCTTCCTTGTAAGAATACACAACGAAATTCCTATGGACATACATATTTTTTATTGAGTATCATATTTGGAAGTTTTTAGTTGGAGTGTATTTTGTTATCCTTCTCAGATTCTAGTGACCTAAATCTCTTATGAGGAGGGATATAAGGAGGTCGTCATCATGGCCTCCCTTACTCCTCTTTACTTAGGAGCTTGGGAGTCACAGTTGCTTCTTCTATTGGGAGTGCCAATACAGTTTCCAACTTTCCCTTTCTTGAGAAGTGAGATGTTGTAACCGCTTCTTATTCATAGATTTATTCATCATTCTCTCTCAACATTTGCTTAGTTTGAGCAGAAAAATCTTCGGGGTATGATCTTGCTACAAGTTCTTACTTTCCTTTTTCCTGGTTATTTCTTCTTTATTTTTAATACGATCATTTTCAATTTGGTGTACATTTCCTCTTACCTAAGGCATCTCTTTTCAAATTCTTCGAGTTTAGATTCAATAGTCCTTCTCGACTTCTATCCATACATGATTTCATTGAATGTTGGAAACATATTAATTCCAATTTGTGAAAATCTTCAAGAAGATTTTGAATTTTTTTTGCATAATAATAATTATTAATTAACTAATTAAAATATTATTATTGTTGTTGTTTTTATAAACTATGTATATAGGTTCATATATAGTTTTTTGTTTCAAATTTTTATATATATTATAATTATTATTTTTATTTTTACAATAGTAATATTTCATTTTGTAAGTTTCTGCAGTGAGATATGTTAGGTTTTAACTTATCTCACATAAATAAATTAACCCTAAAATCCTAATTATTTAAAAAACCCTAATTTCTTAATTAATTGATGAACCCTAAATTCCTAATTAATTAACAAACCCTAATTTCTTAATTAATATAAATAACCTAATTTCTTAATTAAAAAAAATAATATCTTAATTAAAAAAACCATAGTGTCTTAATTAAAAATTCCTATTATTAAAAGCAAAATAAAACCCTAATATGAACTTTAATTATAACTTTAATTATAACTTTAAATAAACTTTATAAACTTAAAAAAATTTTAAATATTTAAAAAATTTACTTTATTAATATTAATATTAAAAACTTTGTTAGTAATCTTAATAATATTACTTTAAATATAAACTTTAATAAATTATAAACTTCAATATTAAAACTTTAAATATAAAATTTTTTAAAAACTTTATTAATATTGATTTAAACTATAAACTTTAATATTTAAAACTTTAAAGAAATAATTTTTAAAGCCTCACTTTTAACTTTAAATTAATTGAGAAAATGAAAATATTTATAAATATTATTAATAAAATAATTTTTAATATATTAATAATTAAAAAATTAAAAATATTTTAATTAAAAATTTTAAAAAATACTCTACCTATACCTAAGATTAGTCGGCTTCAATTAATAATTTTGGTAACCTTACGAACTAAAGCTTATTTATTCTCTAGAGCTACAACTTATCCATCCAAATGACTACTTGTCCTGATGATGGTTCCTGATTCAGAATCGAAACGTCGACTAAAAATGTCTACTGCGGAATTTCCAGAAAAACCCTACTCTAAAATAGTAATATTATTATATTATTTTATTTTTAAATGGTGTATTTTAGGGTTTTAAATCCTAGTGGTTAACGCAGAGGGGAGAATGGTTGTGAGGATGCATAGATGTAGGTGCAAGAGGAAAGTGTGGATTGTGTGTAGGGAATGTCTGAATGGAGCACACAGAAGGGAGAGAAGGTGATGAGGACGATGCAATGATTGATAAGGTGAGCGCACAATGTGTGGAGTATGGGGGCAAGAATTGCAGGTGGAAAGGGTTATAGATGGAAAGGGTTGGGACATCAACTATGTGGCGATGGTGGAAACAATGTGGATGTCGACACAGAGATAGGATAAATGAGTTGTGAAGTGTGGGGGACTACACAGATGAAGTAGGGTAAAGTGGAGAAGGGAATGAGTGGGTTGTGCGCAAGGAATGGTGTGAAAATGGAGGTCATGAGAGAGAAGGGAGATGGACGTGGTGCAGGTGGGTTGGAAGTGTGGGCATGTAGCAGATGGGAATCATGTGTGGAATGGGAGGATAATATGGGAAGTGGGAGAATCACATGAAGGAGCATGGAATGTAAATATGGTGACTTGGGTGACAATGGGGATATGCGATGGGGGGGACATAAGGAAGCATGGGAGGGTGGAGATGTCAAATATATACTTAAGATGTCTAAGATCAATCCACGCGGATGCATGTCGAGAAGATAGTGAGAGGTTGAGCGACCCTAACGTTCCGATACCACTTGTAACAATATAATTCTTACATGTTGTATAATGTAATTTATATATATATTTAATTATGATATGAATACATAGTCTCTCCACATATATACTACATAATAGTGAAGAGTTATGTCTCTTCTCATGACATTGTTGCGTTTAGCATATATAATATTAATTAATTAATTAATTAATCTAATTTATTATTTTATTTACATATTATTCTATTTGGAGTGTTATAGTTCCTCTACTGGTTACCTTATTCTTCTACTTGTTCTATATCGACCTGGTGTTTTTGTTGATCTTTGGGTGGTTCATAGAGTTAAAATAGTGGTTGTTTCCAAGATTATCCTACTAATATCACCTAACATAAAATTACTCGGTTTGTTCATTAGGAATGTTGGCATCCTCTCGATGAGTCACTTAATTCATTTCCCCACAAGAAATTAATTTTTGTAGAACAAAATTGGGAAATAATTCGTTTACGAAATCAAGTGTTTCATAGTGCTTTGTTTACTACTTCGATAAGTCGCTCAAGATTTTCCCCAAAATATCTATATAAAAAGGCACTTTTTACCAGATAAAGTAAATTGATCAGAGTAAGCTATGACCAAAGGTACTTACCACTTTAATCTTATCCAATAGTTGTCTCTACATAACTTGTGGGGTGGGACAAAGATCCTTAAGGAAATATATTGAGCAGATTAATCAGGAGGTTTGTGTCATAGGTGCCTATCTATATGGGATAATTGACGTAGGTTGTTGTGGAAATGGATACATGAGAAGCACCACCTGAACATGAATGTTGGGATCGTCATATCAATGACGAGATATCACCAAACTATTATGCAAAGAGTGGATTGGAGAAAGATTCCAGGATACTACAAGTTGGCATGTGAGGGAGGTGGAATCATCAGTGACGAATGATGGGAGATGGAGTGTGATCCCATAACCAATTCTCATAAAGATATATGATGTCCCTAAAACACTGCATGAAATCCATGCCTAGGGATATTTAAAATAGTTTTTAGATCAACACCAAGACTTGTTAGGCTAATAAATTAGTTGTGGTTAAGAACTTTATTGCTTTAGCTTCCATGTTTGCTAAAATGAGGGAGTGAATATCATCCTATCCTACCCCTATTTATCAATTGCAAGTTGCATTGAACCTTTAAACATGTCAATCTTAGCATTGTGGAATATGATTGTAGACCCTTCCTTCATCGAATCCACTTGCTCGTTTCTAGACCTGAAAATAACGATGTCAATTTCATCACCAACTAAGAATTCAATTATTCACATTTAATGGAATTGGTTGTCATGACACCCCTTTTGAGTAACAATATTTTCACTTATTACGTTTATTAAATTGAGCACATAGATCTATGGATCAACACACAACTCACAAAATATATCACACAATTTACTCAGCAATTCAAGAATGAAACAGTGCAAAAATGGATTGCATCTATGAATGCTTTCATTAATCAAAATTAATTACATAATAATTACAATGAATTACAATTTCTAAAAAGCCACAAGCAATTCAAATCCATGTGATGAAATTTGAATTGATTAGACTCTACTTGAATGAATGGTTAATCGGCATTGTCTAAATCATTATTAGAGGACTAAATTGTTCACTGACCTTGTCTAAATCATTATCGGATTTCATCAGAGTTCTAAATAACAACTAAAGTTTCTAATTCAGTGTTAACTAAGCCTAACTGACTTTGGTAGGTGAGGAATGTGCCTCTCTTGCATGCAGCCATGCAAACCTAGTGCTAACTAAATGTAACTGACTCCTAGCTGAGCTTGACTAGTCACCAACTCAACTGACCTCGGTTGGTATCGGCACTCCTAGTGGCTCCTAAATTGTAGGGATTGATCTAAGAGGCTCCTACACTAATGCATGCAAGTGCAATTAGTGGAAGTAGGCCTCAATTAGTGTTACCCACACTTTAGTAACTGATACATGTGCCCCAATTAGACCAAGTGGACCCAATGGTGTTAGTGACTAAAAATGGACTGGATGGACTCTCGATTTAGACATGACTCCTGATTTAGACATATGACCAAATTGGACAAGGGAGGATTAATAATCCTAACAATGTTCACTATAATATTCTGGTCAGAAGTTTCTAGTTGAAACTGTCAATCTTGGTACAAATCAGCTTCCTCAAACTTAAATTGGGATTGGAATTGGAATTCGGAGAATAAATTGACTCTATCACTTGTGATCCAATGTTGTGGAAACACGGTCTAGATAACATAGAGGGAACAATAGAGATGATTTTATCTTACCAAAAATGATTAGAAAATCTCATATTGTGGTTTTTTTTAGTGTTTTATGTTTGCAGGTTTGGTGTAGGACCAACACATAGTATAGCACTCTTTTCTCATTTGCGTATTCATGTTTTATTTTTCACATTATTTGAAGTGTTTTTTTAAGTGATTTTTTATTCATTCCTAACTAAACTAGAAAAGCATATAAGATAAATTAAAATCAATGCCAAATTTATTATATTTAATGGAAGCATTTTTTTACATTGACATCATTATTGAAAACATTTTTAAGCATCCTACTTTTATTTTAGAATATGCATACTCATTCGAAACTAAAACTAAAATGAAAAACTAAACATGTTTTATTCCTTTAGCCTACCTACTCTACTCTAATTAGAAAATAAAATTTTTTTACGTGTATTTATATTTCCAATCTAACCATACATGTAACGAAAGTAAAAATATATTCACACTTAACGTTGAAAATTCAACTCCAAAATATACAAAAAGTACAAAATTAGCTGCTATAAATGCGATTTAACAAAATAAAGAAAAAAACATTGATCTAACATAGTACTAGCTTGGAACCTTTTTTAATAAACCTTTCATATGCTTAATTTCCATTCTAATTTAGATCATTTGAAATGTCTTCTTTATCCTCCTCTACCTTCTTTTTGAATAGTTGTTCCCCATCAGATGTAAAGGACTCTTTGAATGCTAGTTCTTTGTTTGCTTCTGGAGAAGTGATTAAGTCCTTGATTGATGTCAAGATCTCCTATTCCTAAGAAGAGGAGATCCACGATTTTGCTAGGATTTGATTGAGTTGTACAAAACTTATGTTCATCCTTAATGATATTATTGTTACTCTTGTCTTCACATGTGAATTAGTAAAAGAGAGAGGTTCTTACAACACCCAAAACTAAAATCTGAATGTAAAACTAAATGAAAATAAACTAGTTGTGTAAATAAAATCACTCTTGTTGAAATAATAAATCACACTTTTCGAAAAATTAAACAATCTTTTAGGAAAATTAAATCACACTTTTTGAAAATTAAACACTCTTGTAGGAAAACTAAATCACACTTTGCGTAAAATTAATTTGTAGAAACTAAACACACTTGCGAAAAGTAAATCAAACATGCAAAAAAATAAACACACTTGTGAATAGGAAACTTATTTTCATAAAATGAACAACAAGGATTTGGGTTGACCCACCAAAGTGGATGTGCCATGCTGCTAGACCATGAAAATTCTGTAGTGAAGTCATATTTGCATCTTACTATTTCCCCTCCCCCTTGTTCTGTAATGTGAATGAAACATATCTATCTACTCTTCAAGACCTTTAGCACCTCCTTGACAACAACGCCAAAATGTTGAGTGAAAATATTTTCAATTAATTAATTTCCCGACCATTTAATTTTCAACCCAAGGAGTTCGTAAATTTATGATACACATGCACAATATATGCAGGATTAAAGTAAGCTAGCCTAATCTAATTTTTGAAAAGAAATAAATATACGTCTGTCGTTGAGCCCAAATCTAAGAAAGAAAGAAATGGCATAAAGTAAATTCAAAGCATGAAACTTGCATGAAAGTAAACCTACTTAAGAAACCATATGCAATTGCATAAATTGAACCTAATTAAGAAAATGTGAAATTAAACAAAGGAAAAAATCATCTACAACAAATACATGTGACAAACGACAAATAACAATTGAAAATGGCAAGTGAAAAATAACACCTGAGCTCACATAAAATCTCTAATAACAATTCATAAGAAATAATTCCAAATTAACATGAGAGAGTAAAAGGATTTGTAGTAAAGCATCATCTCCATTACATAATAATCAAATCCATGACAAACTATTTGAAATTATGGCTAAATGTCACTCATGACTAACTTTCTATTCATGACTTACATGAATTACTTCCTATCAACTACTCACTTTCTATTAGCTTCCTAATACTCAAATGAAGAGAGAGAAATATTATTTATACACGATTTTTTTTGAAAATAGGATAAGCAACTAATAAATGTAGATCCACTTTTTTATCAACCTATTTTCCATAATATTAGCTTTTCAAATCCTCACAAATATTCTCATGATATTCCTCCATGGAATTAGCTTAAATAATTATCTCCTTGAATATTGAAATGGTGAAATATTTGAGAAACTTTTGAATAACCCTTGGTTTAAATCTTAAAATATTCCTACACATTTACAAAGCTCATACAACATTGAGATATAAATGAAAACATGTTAATTTTATAATATTTAATCATAAATTCTCGTAAAATACTTAAAATAAATGAATTGGAAAATAATAAGGTAAACCCATATTTATTCATAAAATTTTTATTTCCCCAATTAAATAATTTCCAAGTAAGACTACTTGCAAATAATGTTCCACCAACCTACTAGTTCCCTTAGTTGAGATGGAGTCATAAATTTTGTAATAAGGGGCTATGGGACCCAAAAGGACTTTAGTTTACAATATTCACATTTAAATGGGTCACATAAATGATAAATGTTAACACAATAAGTTGGCATGGATTCATTAAGACACTTGGAATCTTGTGGATCCTTTGGATGACTAGATTCCCCACACACTTGGCATGACCTTCATCCAAATTTGAACACATAGGTAATGTGACTCTATTGGATGGTGATGTGGCATCAAATAAAATATAATGAACCAAGTAGTTCGAATTGGTAAAGGAGAGTAACTCCCATGGAAGTGGAAAATACTAGAAGACAATGTGTGCCACTTGGAAGGAGATTCCATGCACTCTATGAAAACAAATGATGAAAGATTCTATAGGAAGTATGACGAATTCTGAAATGATTGCAGAAATATGACACATCTAACATGAAATATCTAAAAATAGCCACAAAGAGGCCTAATTTTTGAGTTACAGGCATCCATTCGAGTTGGGGAAATAATTGGACCATGAAGAGGAAGACAAGTGTCATGAGAGTTACTAAAAGACTAATATTAGTTGGAGGAATCCCATGGAGGGAAATTAGACATTAGGAGGACTCATGAAGTTAATAACAGGATTTGATGAGGAAGGGGAAGATATTTTTATCAATTTTTAATTGGCCGTTGGCATTTTGGAGAGATTTTTCTTGTCCATTGCACGGTGAGTGTTCACTCTCCCTGTTTGTGAACCAATTTCATGAGATTTGGATTCCTTTCCTAAGTTGGTTGATGGAGAGGCCATTAGACCTATCATTGGATCATAATGAAGGATTATTAGTTTCAGGTTGAAATACCATACAGTTGAATTCTCATATATTCGTCTATTTTCTCATTCCTTCTTCTCCATTCCCCCACACTCTCATGTTGAGAGTGCAATTTTTGGAGTGGTGCTTGCACTTTGTTGAGTATATTTTATACCCAAGATGTGAAATATGATGTATGTCTCTATAATATCATGTACATATTCTTTGTCAGTTGAATTATTAGAAATACATGTATGAAAGGCTTGGATTCCCATTCTCTTGAATGCCTAGTTTTCATGTATTTGGATTCCATTTTGGAAATAGTTGTGGTGCAGGTGGGTCGATCACAACCAACCCCAACCAACAATTCTAGGATATGGTGGCTCCTACACTTAGAAAGACTACCAAATTTATCCTAATGGCCAAGTTTTGTACTAAAGTTGCCTCCCCACAATTTTTCCTATGCAATAGCCTTTCCATAACTCTGTTTCCACAACATAGTTTCTGCAATCGGATTGAGGGATGCGGGATGCAAGATGTTAACTATCCAAGTTGTTCCCCCACAAATTTCCTTCCCAAAATTCTGTTTCTGCAACTTATTTTTCGTAAGCAGGTTGTGGGATTTGGGATTCCAACTTTCCAAAGTTTCTTTCCTACAATTTCCTCTCTATAATTCTCCTAACCATCAGATTGTTGCGGCCTTCACTTCGACCGTTGATCTTGTTCTTGATGCAAACTTATTAGATCTCTGCGGATCTGTTAACTTCCTCGCAAATTTCATTGCGGGATTCTTCTATACCTTCAGATCTTGATCTATGGACTCAATCTCCACCATTCATTCTCTGCAAAAACATGTTGAGAAAGAAAAACTACGGGTTGCACCGATTGGTCATGAAATTGATCAATCCAGCCTGCAATCTTCCTGATTCTTTAGCCTGACACTCTTATGCATGCATCTACACTCTAATTCAACTATTCAAGCATGAAATTGAGGCATGAATTCAATAACTTTATAGAAATACACAATGTTCAGGAAAATGCTGAAGTTGGCTCTGCACAGATACATAGTTCAACCCAACGCATGCATAAAGGCTAAGAACCCTACAAACACACGCTTAATCTTTTTATCAAGCAAAAATGGAATGTTAGAATATTTAGACACTTAGGATTTAGTTAAGATCAACTTGTGTAATATATCCGTTAGGTAAAGTGTGTTTCTTTAATATGCATTGGTATGCATTTGTAAATATTTTAATTTGATGGTCATGATATGCTCTAGACATAAACTGATTCGACGGTTAAACTTCTATTAGATCATACCTACCATTGATCCATGGTTTAACATCCGATTGGTCCATGATATCTATTTAAAGAGCATGGAGGGTCCTTGGCTAGTTGTTCGATTATGAGAAGCTCATGTAACTTTCTTTCTTTTGCATAATAAATTGATCTAAGTAGCTATTTGGTTGGGGCCATGGACTGTTTCCCTCTCGATGGTTTTAACCACATGACAAACATCGGTGTATTGATCTGTGATATTTTTGTGTGAAGTATTTTCTCTAGGTGTTCAATATTTTGGGAGTACCTTGTGTACGCGAACATGGTATCAGAGCGTTTATGAAGAGCTGCTTTCGGTTTTGATCAAGATCTGGAACCAGTGTTGCCGAAACTTTGAAAGGGTTTTTGGTTTTGGAATTTTTGTACATTTTTGGCCTATGGGAGCTATTCCATTGCATCTGGAGCACCATTTCCATTGGGAAATATTTTTTGTTTCACCGAAAACCATTTTTGTTTGACCCAGAAACACCCATTTCGGCAAATCTGAAGGTATAATGTTACAGTGATGGATTTGTTTAAATTTTTTTATTAGACCTTTTATTGTTTTAGTCTCAGACTATTGCCTTCTCTGGTTGCGAATGCTCTTTTCCATGCACCTTGTACGATCGCGGTGAATCAGAAACAGAAAGGAAAAGTTTTTTTTTGTCTTATTGGCTACGTATGCGCTTTGCCATGCACCTTGTGCGATCACGGAAAATCATAAACAATGAGAAAACTTGAAAACATAGACTTTCGGGGTAAGCTAACCAAGATCTAACCCCATTGTGTGGAAATTTTGTTTTTTTGTTTTTTTTGTGATTTGCAGGAAAAAAAAGGAAAGCATGGAGAACGAGAGAGAAGAGTAAAAAGAAAAAAGGCCCCCTTCCTCTTTCCATTCTTTTATGTACCTTTTAAACTTAGCTCACTTGGTCCAAAGTTGCTTTATTCCATAATAGGTCTTGAGTCCAATTCTTATTAAGATACTTTTTAGTGCATGTAATTTCTATTTTCAAGTTTCTTTATTGTAAAAGTGCATCTCACTTAAATAAAATAAAATAAAATGTGAGTCACTTAAGTCTTTTAATTTATTGCCGCACTATTTAAACTAACATTATTATAAAAGTGAATATCACTTATTCTACAAAAGTGATTCACTTAAAAGCAACTTTATTGTAAAGTGATTGTCAAAGGTTGATATTGGGAAGAGGGGGGTTCTTTCTTTTAGTTGGTCAAGTTAATATTGCCACATCACTATTGGGGACATCTTCAACATTTTCTTTGATCAAGAATAACTTCATCATCCAGAATCAGTTTTTCGTGTCGTTTTTTTTTAAACCGCATATTTTTTCAAGCTCTTTGCATCGAGACAGTTTGTTTCTATTCTTTCAGTGATTATTTTATAGTATGGCCACCCCTTGTGATATTATACTTACAAGTTCTAACTATTTCTCATGGAAATATCGTATGGAGGATGTTCTGCGAAGTAGGGGACTTTTCAGGATAACCTCACGGAAAGAAGTAGAACCCACTGATGATGATAAAAAAATTAAATGGGAAAATAGATGTGTTGAAGCTCATGGATTGATTGGGATGTCAATATCTACTGATTTGCGATTTCACATATCTGGAATTGATGAAACTAATAAAGCTTGGGAAAAGTTGGAATCTATGTTTGGTAAACACAATAAAATTTGGGGTCATCAACTTGAGAATGAGTTGATTTCCTTGAATCCAAATGATTTTTCATGCATTCAATACTATTTATCTAAGTATAAAACTCTTAGACTCTTATGTGAAGAATGCAATATTAAGAAAGAAGACAAACAATGTATTTATCATATTCTTTCCAAACTTGGACCTACATATTCTGTTTTTGTATCTACATTGTACTCCATGAAAGAATCCTTAACTGCAGCTAGCTATCAAGAGCCTAGTATTGAATCATTTTGTGATTCCTTGATTAGAGAGAAAGATAAGCTCATTCATCTTGGAATAATTAACAATGCAGTTACATCTAGGAAATCCTTATTGTCCCAACAAAAAGAAAAGTCCAAGCCTCCCAAGAAACATAATTTTCACAATAATAAGCCAAACAACAAGGGTCCCAAACCCTCTCAATTATCTCCTTCTTTAAAAAATGACAAAGGAGCCAAGCCAAAAGGAAAGAAGCCTGAGCGTCATTGCAATTTTTGTGGAAAAAATAATCATGATGAATCGAAGTGTTTCAAGAAGATGGAAGCCTTGGAAGCAGCAATGAAGAAGCAACACATCAGCCTAGATTCGTCTTCACAATCTACCTCTCATGGACATGCACTTTGTGCTTCTAGTCACTCTTATACTGAATCTTCTTCTTCTACATCAATTGAATGGCTCATTGATTCTGGAGCATCTTATCATATGGCTAAGGATCAAGCCATCTTTTCTACTATGCATGAATGTAACACCAAACAAATATTTGTTGGTGATGATAGATCTCTAAGTGTTGTATGATCTGGAACAGTTCCAGTAGAAAATGGTCATTTCAGTGATGTACTATGTGTTCCAAAAATTTTATGCAATTTGTTATCAGTCTATTTAATTACTCATTCATGTGAAGGTAAAACTGTGGCGTTGGCATGAGCGATCTGGTCACTTAAATTATTGCTCATTGCAACAACTATGTAAAGACAATATGGTGACTAGTCTTCTGATGGTATCTTGCAAGGATGGTGTTTGTTCCGGTTGTGTACTCAAAAAACATCGCCGGGACAGTTTTGACAAACATGCCTCTTGGCACGCATCGGTTCCCTTGGAGCTTGTGCATAGTGACTTGTGTATCCCTCTTCCATCTGCATCCTTTTCTAGTTTGAAATATTTCATAAATTTCATTGATGACTACTCCAGACGCACTTGGGTTTACTTCCTAAAACTTAAGAGCGAAGTATTTAACATGTTCTTGGCCTACAAGGCCCTTGTTGAAAAACAATCTGGTCATTAAATTATTAAGCTAAGATTTGAAAATGGAGGAGAATATGTTAACAACAAGTTCACTACTTTCTGCACTAAACAAGGAATCCAACAACAACACACTATTCCATATACACCATGACAAAATGGTGTAGCTCAATGGAAGAACCGCACTTTAAAAGAAATGGCTAATTGTATGATCCAATCTAAGGGACTAAGTCTTCAATATTGGGTTGAGGCCATAAATTGAACAAATTAAATAGTTAATCACACAACCACTAAATTTTTACAAGGTATAACACCAGAAGAAGCATGGAGTAAAATTAAACCAAATGTAAGTCACTTTCATGTGTTTGGTTGTGAAGCATGGGCTCACATTCTGGATGAAAAACGGAAACCATTGCAGCCTAAAAGTGAAAAGTGCATATTTGTTGGATATTCTGAATATGTAAAAGGTTATAGAATTCTTGAGCCCCATTCACATGATATAATCATTAGAAGATATGTTAAATTTGATGAAAATATCTTGGCTTGTGAGCCTAACTTGGCGGGTGTGCCATCTTTGGCCTACGAGCCTGATTCGACGATTATGCCTTCTTCTTATTCTTCTTCAAACTTCCTTGACAGATTTCCAACTCCAATTTCTGGTGATGATAGTGAGGATCAAAATCCACCTCTGCCTGCTCATGTTCATCCAATTGCACTAGCACCAATGCTTCCTCGATGGGTCCGTTCAACATGTGAAGTAGATGGTGATCTTATCGGTGATCCTAGAGATCAACATTGAACACGTTCTCAGTTTCAGTGAGCCTCTTCTCTTTTGGCTCAAGTTTTCGAGAATCATGATCCAGAAACTTTTGCAGAAGCTTCAGGAAATCTAGATTAGGATGTAACTATGGATAAAGAATATCGTTCCTTAATGGCGAACGATACTTGGGATCTTGGTCCTTTTCCAAAAGGAAGAAAACTTGTCAGATGTAAATGGGATACAAAACTAAGTATGCATCAGATGGAAGCATTGAAAGAATTAAGGTTAGTTGCCAAAGGTTTTTCCCAAGTTCAATGGATTGACTACAATGAAAGCTTTGCTCCTGTCGCAAAAATGAATTCCATCTTCCTTGTTCTTTCCCTTGCAGCCTTACATAACTGGGAATTCCATCAAATGGATGTCAAGTATTCCTTTTTACATGGTGATTTATAGGAGGAAATTTACATGGAACAACCTCCTGGATATGTTCAGGATAACTCTAGCCTTGTCTGTCTCCTTAAGAAATCCTTATATGGCCTTAAGCAAGCTCCTAGAGCTTGGTGTGCCAAATGGATAGCTTTCTCCTTGACACTGGTTTTTCTAGATGCCATTATGACCCCAATGTATATATCAAGAAAGTAGGAAACCATATCATCATACTTGTTCTTTATGTTGATGATATTATCCTTACTGGTAGTGACCCTAAACTTATAACCCATGTGAAATCCAGTCTGAAGCAAAATTTTGAAATGTTAGACTTAGAACATTTGCATTATTTTCTTGGTCTCCAAGTCTTTTAAACCAAAGAAGGAATCTTTATTTCCTAGTCTAACTATGCTTGTGACCTTCTTCGTCGCTTCCACATGGAAGATTGTAAACCAACCCCTTCTCCCTTCCAATTGGTATTAAGGATTAATCATGTACCTGAACAAGGAAAATGCACACAACTTGGATCTCTCTCCTTCTGATTCTTCAAATTAATTACAAGTAGGGATCAAACACAGGTCTGTCCTCTTCTCTGCAACTCATAATTCTAAATGCTGAAGAGAAGAACCATTTGACCTTCTCTAAACTGTCTATTTAAACTAAAACTACAACCTCCTCTGTTGAGTAGTCCTGTAATTGAAAACAAATGACTACATAGCATGATGAGAAACGTCCATGTCTCAAAAAATCAATTGGATGCTTGACCTTCATGCAAGGATTCATGATACGCAATCCTTCCTAGCTCTAACAAACTCTGAATCAACAAAAATAAACAAATCAAAAATATTCCACAGCAGGTGACCAACTCATCACATTGCTAGCATGCCACGATGCTCCTACATCAGACTCACACGGTAGAAAATTATGAACCCCTATTCATTAGATCAGCTACAGTGAAACCCTTGGATTCCAAATTTCCAGTGCTCATCCAACTAGAATACTCTATTGGTCGCTTCTTCCATTTGACCAAATGCTCTAGATAGTCCTTCCTCCTTGTACTCTTTGTCACTCTAGTGTCCATAATGGATTCAAATTCCAATGGTTGTGTCACAGGCATCTTCCTCACCTATTGTAAGTCTTCAGTAAGATATTCTTCTTCTGTAAAGGTTCCAATATCACCTGCTACATAAGGACATAGATCTGCTACATTAAAGATTGGTGAAATGCCCACTCCTATAGGCATCTCTAATTCATAATCATTTGCTTAAAACTCCCTAATTATTCTGCAAGGTCCAATCTTCTTCATTTCAGCTTGTTATACTATCTTTTTGAAAATCTGTCTCTCTTTAGATATGCTAAGAGCAAATCTCCTACTTCATAGTTCTTTTCTCTCCTTTTGGAATCTGCTCTGGCCTTGTAACTGGTGTTACTCTGCTATAACCTTTCTTTCACTTGTTCCTGCAATTCACTCATTCTTGTAGCAAGCTCTTATCCATCTTCACTTATCTTCTCCAATTAACCTAAGTCATGAATTTCACACACTCCTCTTGGATGCATTCCATATATAATTTTAAATGGACTTATCCTTGTTCTTCTGTTTGGTGAATCATTATAGGAAAACTTAGCTTGAGCTAATACTTTGTCCCACTGCTTAGGGCTCTCTCCAACCAAAATTATCAAAATGTTCCCCAGACTCCTATTGGCTAATTCAGTCTGTCTATCATACTATGGGTGATATGCTAAACTAAAGTCCAGTTTGGTACCCAACTTCTTCCACAAGGTTCTCTAGAAATGACCTGTGAACTTCACATATTTGTCTCATATAATGCTTCTAGGTAAACCATGTATTTTCACAACTTCATCAAAGAACAAGTTGGAAATGTGTGTAGTCACTAGTCTTGTAACATGGAATAAAATGTGCCATCTTAATGAATCTATCAACAACCACGAAGATAGAATCATGTCCCTTCTGAGTTCTTGGAAAACCCAGAATGAAATCCATAGTTACAAAATCCCAAGGCCTAGTTGGAATAAGCAATGGTGTGTACAATCCTGTGTTTTTGATCCTCCCTTTAGCATTCTGTCATACTTTGCATGTGCTTACAAACTTCTCAACTTCATACCTCATCCTTGGACAACTTGATTTCTTCTTCTGTATGTGGCTTTTGAGGTGAACCTAACTTAGTCATATTTAGCTTAGTCATTAATATGTTAACATCTAGTCATTTATTTAGTCATATATTTGGTCATTAATGGTTGCAATCAGTGACTAAATCAATGACTAATTTCTCTTTCTATCTATTGCAGGTATATGGAGCACAACAGTCTGCCAGTGAAGCTTATTACAGAATTAATTTTCAGCCTCCATCACCCAGAGGTCGAGTTCCAGTGAATCCCATGCTTCACCTATGCTCAGAGACCTCTTCCACTGAGGATTCGGGTCTCCTTCCCATCACTTTGGAGCCTCCTTTGTATGGTTCAGTATATAATATTTATTCTGATGTTTGAACAAATTATAACTATGTTATTTTATTGCCTCAATTCTAAATAACTCAGTCATTAAATTTCACCTTCTTTATTTCACATTAAAAGCTTGTGTTATCAACATGTGGGGGGGGTTTGATGAATTTCAGTGTAATAAAGATTATATGAAGTTGTGTGAGTCATTGAGTGGATTATATATTTTCAATGGAGTTTCATATATGACTAAGTTAGATTCACCGGAGAAACCACAGTATTGGGTTGACGAAGTCGACGTTTCGAATCCATATCAGGAATCATCATTAGGACTTAATTTGTTAAGATCGAAGAGTGTGAGGGCCAAGTTATTAATAGTTGAGAGGTGGAGGAAAATTTTGAGAGAAACATGTCTAATTAGCGAAGACTATTAGGGTTTTAGTTTGGAAATTAAATTTTTTAATTAAGGAAAAACGTAAAACCTAAAGCTTAAGAAAATTTTAAATTTATAATTATTTAATAATTTTATTTAAATATTCTTTTTTAATAATCTCTTTTTTTTATATTTAAAAAAATTTTAAACTTTTAAAGTCAAAGTTCTAAAGTTTTTTAAAGTATAAAAATAAAAAGGTTTTTTATGCAAACCTAAAATCATTTATGATTTTTTTAATAAAATTTTTACTAAATTTTAAAATCTTTTTGAAAATTTTAATAATTTTTTTTTTCTTTAAACTTATTAAGAGTTTACCAAAGTTATTAAGAAAAATTAAAAAAATAAAAATAAATTAAATGAAAAGTAATGTAATTAGGTTAAAATTTTAAGTTAGTGTATTAATAATTTCTTATATAATAACATAATATTAAGGATTAGTAATATATTATATATAAAGTTTTGATAGATTTAAAATTATCAAATCTTATTATAATTTAACAAAATTTTAAAATTTTCTTAAATTTATCAAAAAAAAATTAAAATTTTTAAATTTTTTAAAATTTTTAAAATTTTGAGAAAACCTAGAAAATTTAAAGAAAGGTAAGAGACCTTAAATATTATTAAGGTTCTATAGGTTAGTTAAAAGTTTAAAACTAAGGTCATTTTTGAGGAGCAAGTCGTTTAGGGAAAGAGGTCTTCCTAACCAATGAAAGAAAGGTCCCGAGTTATGGGGAAGAGGTAACAAGGTGCCTAAGAGTCTAAAAAGGGGGGTCCTGGAACCTAGGTTTACTAGGAGACCCACAAAAAACCAAACTTAAAAGGAAGGGTTAAAACCTAAGGGTTGAGAATCAAAGGGAGCCAACTAGTACTAACCTCTAGGCCTCCATCCCTATTCAAGTTATTTGGAAGCTTTAATATTTCTAAGGCTTCCCTGATTTTTATTTTGAAATGGTGGTCCTCCTTTGCAAGGATTTTTGTGTCTTCAAGGCAAATATGGTGTCTAGTTTTAGCGACATGTTCCGCAAGGGCTGAGGTGTGGGTTCATTCATTTCTAATGTCTGCTCCATGTTCTTTCAACCGAACATGGAAAGAACGTCCTTTCTCACATATATAGCTAATCTTGCAAGAACACGGAACCATATAAACACCCCTAAACTGAGTATGATTAAGAGGATCCTTGACTGATATCATCTTCTTTCTAATGGTTTCAAGGGGTTTGAAAGAGGTTGTAATGTTGTTCTTACCTAGGATTCTGGAGATCTTATCACTTAACCCTTGGATGTATGGTAATAACGCTCTAGGGTTGGTGGTCTCGTTCTTGGAGGTTATCGAATTAGTGTGACTCGTGTTATTGGATTTATAAAGGGTTTTGTTTATAACCTTAGTTTTATATCCTATGTTACTGAAAACCTTCTTAAGGTGGTCTTTTTCATTCCCAAGATGTTCTGAATCAGAGATCCTGGAGGCTCTCACAGCTAAGGTATTAAGGACTCCTATCTTTTGAGAGGGGTGGTGGTGGGAGTCGGCATGGAGGTAGCTCTCAGTATGAGTCTTTTTTCTGAAGACCGTGTGTCCCAAAGTACCATCCTCTTTTCTAGTTAGGAGAACATCAAGAAAAGGAATGCTCCCGTTTTCTTCTAGTTCCATTGTGAACTTAATGTTGGGGGAGATACTATTAAGATGTGCAAGGAACTTATTAAGTTCTATCTCACCATGTGGCCAGATCACATTAGTGTCATCTATGTACCTCTTCCACTTTGTTGGTTTCAACGGATAGGAGTCAAGGGCTTCTTTCTCGAATTTATCCATAAAAAGGTTCACCACTATGGGTGAGAGGGGGGACCCCATGGATACTGCCGTGGTTTGCTCATAGAACTCTCCTTGGAAACTAAAGAAAGTTGACCTAAGGAAAACTTCAACTAACTTCGTAGTTTGAGGGTCTATGGCCTCCTTTACAACTTGGATCGCTTCATCTAGTGGTATTTTGGTGAAGAGTGATACTACATCAAAGCTTAATAATATGTCCTTGGGTTCTACTTTCTCATTTATTATAAGTCTCACAAAATCACTTGAGTCTTTGATGAAAGACTCTGTGTTACCAACCAGGGGTCCTAAAATATTTGCTAAATATTTTGCAAGTTCATAAGTGGGGGATCCTATAGTATTAACAGTGGGCCTGAGAGGGGCCCCTTCTTTGTGTATTTTGGAAGGCTATAAATTCTGGGTGTGATCTCCCTAGTGGGTGTTAAGCGTTTTATAATATTATCACCAAGGTTTGAGTTTGTTAAAGCCTTCTTAACGTCTCTAATAATTCTCGAAATGGGGTTATGGCTTAAATTTTTATAACTCCCGCTAGAGGTGAGGTGATCAAGAATTTTTGTGTTATAATCTACTCTATCCATAACCATGGTTGCTCCCCCTTTATCAGCTTTAAGAATGACTATGTCTTCATTAGTTTTAAGTTTTTTAATGGCTAACTCTTCTTCTCTCTTTATGTTGCTTTTGGGAGGTTTCTCCTTCCTCAAGACTACCGTGCACTCCTGTCTAATTGTTTCTTTGTGTAAGGGGCTCAATCCTTGGATGTAGTCTTCAATATTGCAAATGATGGATTCGGTTGGGATGGTTTTTGGAGCGACCGCAAAGTTGAGGCCCTTCTTAAGAATCGTGGTTTGTGCAGTGTTGAGAGTGAACGATGATAGGTTCACTACATTGACCTCCATATCATCTCTTGAACATTCAAGTGAGTCACGCACAGGTTCACGTTGATCACGCGTTGATTGAGTGTGAAGGTTGTTGTTGGAGGAAACTAAATCAATCTGAGTGTGCAGGCCCCGTTCCAGTTGACTGCTGCGTTCCAACTTCACGAGTTTGAAAGACTGTTTTTTCCTAGCTTTTCCTTCCATGCACCTTACCTAACCGATGCATGCAAACATAATTTAGAAATTTAATGCATGCAAATTCTAACTAAAGAAAAACAGAAATAAATATAGAACTGTTAAATATAGAGGGCATATATACTGGATCTAAACTGAGGATGGAAATCATGCCATGCACCCTCTATCTTTCCTCCATAAATGCTCCTGTACCCTCATTAATACTGTATGGAATTGCAGAAGCAGGGCTGTAAGGAACTCTTGTACATAACTCTGCTCAAGGAGGGTTGCCTTGCTGCTGTACATAACTCTGCTCGAGGAGGGTTTCCTTGCTGCTGTGAAGACCTACAAGTTTCACCTCCACCTGTTGTGGCCAATAATGGCATTCTAACATACACTTTCTGAGGTACTAAAAATCCAACATTATTGTGCTTGGCAGTTGAACTGCCCTCCATCTAGATATTCTAGGGAATATAAGGGTCACCCCCCAAGGTTTTCCTTCAGTTATATATATGTATATATATATATATATAGAGAGAGAGAGAGAGAGTAGTGCAAAAAATAAGGATATTAGTTGCTTGATGTTACCAACAAATTGGTAGATATATTGCTGCATATGTAGATAGTGGAACTAAGAAACTAACAAAATGATTGAAACACCCTAGCTTTATATATATATATAGACTGGTGCAAAAAATAATGATATTGGTTACTTGATGTTACCAAAAAATTGGTAGATAGATTGCTGCATATGTAAATAGTGGAACTACGAACACCCTAGCTTTTCCTATGTACCATTAGAAAAAATATTTTTCCTTAAATTTGTCTTTAAGAAAAAATTGAACTCTCAATCATGATTTCGTTGTCTATTTCTACGCCACTTACCAACAACAACAGAAAGACCTCAAGAAAGAAATGCGAATGAATCACTCTGTAAAGTAATCAATATGGAATAGATCAACAATCCCTCTTAATGATAAATAAATGAGTGGTTCAATAATTTTTTATACATACCTCCATACAAAGCAAAGAAGAAAAGGAAATGAAAGGAAAGGAAAAAAATGGCTTATCAGTGATGCCTCTTACATTGAACTAACCCTGGTCTCCTCTATTCGCATCTCAACACTTTCCACATGGTTCTCAGCACTTCCCATTGGTTTCTCAGCACTTTCCATTGGGTTCTTGGCACTTTCTATCAGTTTCTCAGCACTTTCCACTGGGTTCTCAGCACTTTCCATTGGGTTCTCAGCACTTTCCATTGGATTCTCAGTGATCTCCATTGGATTCACACCACTCTCGACTATCTTCATAGTAGCATCAACTGCATTCTCATTATCTCCATTTATCTTCTCAGATGTATTATTCTGATTCTCTATGCTCATTTCTTCATCAAGTTTATTTTTGGCAGGATCTGTTTTCACATCATCACTAGGGATCTTCAGATCCGCAAGTAGTTGACCAGACTTTAATGCCTATACATGACAAACACCACATAATAAAGAAACAAGTGCAATATAGAAATGAAATACGCAAATATTTGTATAAAAAAAGAAAATGAGATGTCCTACAGTACTTATAAGTTATTGTAGGAGTATACTGATAGTCACGGATATACTATGCAAAGCCAATTACTCTGCAATGATAGTAAACTCCCAACAATGTTACCATTAAATAAAAAAATATTGTTTGTGACGCTATTAAGAAAACTCGACTATTCCAAAAGCAGGATGTAAACAAAGTACCTTTTCAAGTCTAACAACTTCTTCAAGAGTTTGAGAGTTGGCAATTGCAGCCTGCAAATACACTCATCAATAACCTAAACCACCTTATTTTATTTGGAAATTTTCACTGCTATTCAAACACAGTATAACACACTATAAATCAATATTCTAAGCTCAAATAGAGTAAACTAATCTCACAATTTCCACAGTCCATGAGCTTAAGAAAAAAACAACATTGAAAGAAAACTATTACAGATCCCAATACAAATTGAAAGAAACCATAGTAGATACATCAGTAACACATGCCATAGGAATTCAAAAGCATGACAGTGACTAAGACACTTTTCAATCAATTTTATACATGTCACCAGAGAAAATTAAAACATGAAACCAAAATTATATTAGAAAAGTAGCAACTTGCACAAGCAAACTTGGAGACCTTGATGCAAAAGTATAAGTTGATCAGTGCAATCACAATTCCTACTCAAAAGAAATTGGCCATGACAATAATCATAGCCCCAGCACCCTAGAAATGGCCCTTCTAATATGGCAGCATGAAGAATGCCCAAATATATTCCAAATTAATTAAATACCCTATCTGAAAACAATAAAAAAACGAAAAAAACAAAACAGAATCATAGTACAAGCTCAAGTGAAGGGCATGAAATGCAGCTTTATGGCTAAGATTTGTTCTGGTGTGGGAGCAACAACTTTCGGCACCCGATCTTCAATAGTTGTCTCTAGTGGTGTTGGAACTTCACCAGGAGTGAATGTTTTTGCAGGTTCCTTCCTAGCCTCCTCTTCAGCTTCCTTTGATGCAAACTGCCTTTCTGCTTCCAACCTCTCCTGTTCTCAACAAACCCTTAATGTCAGCAAATGAAGTTAAAGAAAATAACCATACTATAGTAACTAGTTTTTGGTTCCAAAAAAGTAAATCTTGGCCATTGATACATAACGGCCCATTCCTTCAAATGCCAAATGCTCCACCAGCCCCAAAGTCGAAAACATCTGGCACCAGTAGTCTAAAGCCTACAAATGATCGATTTGTATCTGCAATCAATATATCTCACATATCTCCTTGTTTGAATCAGGCTTCCATTAATTTAGATCTAGGAAAGCAAGCTAACATTTGTTAATCACAGTAAAGACAATAGATAACTAATTTTCCTCAAAATTTTATTGAAAGGAGAAATAAACAACAAAACTAATTCTCTACAGTGCAACATATTTCAACATTATAGCATATAATAATCCCCATTCTATTCTTCACATTGTTGCCACAGAATATTCCTATGTGCAATTGACACTGAAACATTTACATCTGAACTTCACCATTTTCAGTGATTAGCTGAAAAGGATCAGCACCACTATACTAGTAGCAAGATCCAATAAAACTTTTTATGTTGCAAATAAAATGTTTTATATATAGTTATACTTAATTATTGACTTGCATATATATAGTTATACTTAATTATTGACTTGCACCAAGAAGATATACATATGCTAATACCAACATACATTGCTTAGAAAATTCAAATCCCAAATCCATCATCAGATGCAAACAAGCAAAACAACGAACCTAAATAGTCTAAATCCTTACATCATCCTAGAAAATTTATTCATAACGATTAGTCATAGTGTCCATTATTTTCATGCAAGCCTTAAAACTAAATAAATGTTTTAGCTCACCTTCTTCTTTACTTTTATGAAGTCCAGCAACCACATCTTCTTCAACTTGTTAATAACATATAGGCGATAGTTTGGCTTCTTTGTAACTATATTATCCAGTAGGCTAAGTGTCTTCAAATTCACAAGATCTACAAGTGGATCAAGATCCACCAAGTTCACTAGGTGGTTATTTGTAAGAACCAGTGTCTGAAGTTTTGGAAAAAATTCTACACATAACATCAATGTAAATTGATTCAAAAAATGTGGTAAAGACACATTCAAAGTTGTGCTAAGCACCAGGCTACTAATATAAATGCAATGAAAATTATAGTGGTATGACATAAAGAACAAATCACCTCCAACATTTGGGTTGATGCAGGAAATACGATTGCTATTTATTAATAATGTTGTCAGTCGCTTCAGATAAGGAAAGTTTTCCAGATTAACAATTTCATTGTCTGAAAGATCTATACTGTCAAATTGGTCCTGCAAAGGACCACAATGAAGATCAACTGAGAAGCTAGAAAATATTGACACTAAACAAACACATTTTTCAATTAAAATGCTCCAAATAATAAGAAGCTCAATTATACCTATTCAGAAATAATATGAGAGACACAGAAATTAAAACTGTTCCATCAGAGAAAGCATTAAACAAACTTTCAGATGAGTATTTAATAAGAAACATGCAATGCAAATGATTAAGTGAAATGAAATGTTGGAATTAACTGCCACAACCTTAGGTAACTTGTGAAAAACATATTTGTTGTATGTTATGCACATGTGGTCATGCAGAAGACAAACCCACTAAGTGTAATGTTGACTTGAGTCCTTAATGTTAGAATGGTTTTTTAACTAATTGCTTCAAACTACTCTTTTGAATATATGTAAGTCTGTTTTAGTAAGGTAATCAAATCATTCATCTGGCATGATTTCCTAATGTGCTTTCCATTGCTTATTGGAAGCATTGGAACTTTCATAGTGGGAGAATCAAAAATAAAAAATTGGCAAGAACTTGATTGCTATTATGAGTAGTATTTGTTTATCAAGTATGTGCCAGATTGTTTATTTTATTAATGTAATTTTGTTATATTAATAAAATTTATGATTTTTTTTCCACAAAAAGAGTATGCAATACATGGGTGATTACATATTGAAAATGGAGGAATCAAATATCATGCAGCAAATAGTCTGTGATTCTATGCAATAGATATGCAAACTCTTAGAAACATTAAGATAATAATTTCAGCATAATTTTCTGCTCCATGAAATTCCTTCCGGATTTACATAATATAGAACTTACAATTAAAATGTACCAAAAAGAGGTAAACATATTATAAGAGCAGGAACATGTGATCTCCAGCAGGAAGAGACAGAGGATGACCAATATGATGAAGCAAGACCTAAACTATCACAGAGCACATCTAGCAACTGGCATAGATGTGTCACATCCATCCCCACTTCCTATACCTAGACAGTAACCTATTTCTTTATCTAGATAGTAACCTAAATATTGGCACAAATTAGTCAACTTTCATCACAAGATATAAAACAGTGCACGTGGACCTGTTATGCCACATACTATATAGCAGTTTGCTGATGTATTCCAGACTGTTGTGTCCCATATTTATGCTTGTGGGTCTCCTATATGATATGGGTGATTTGATGACCATGAGATGATGTTATATTTTTTCCTTGTTCTACTACTATTCCATGTCAAATGATGATGATGATTTATTCCTTAATGTCGTACTGAAATGTCTACTGTTATAGCATGATATATTGTATTTGATTTTTTTGATGTGTATAGCTAGTGGTACCTTGCATACGTCAAAAAGGTTGAATGGTTGTTGGTTTGATGACATACCATGCACCAAGATGGCTACTCTTAATTTGGTATTTCTAAGAACTATTTCCCCCTTCTTTGGTTCCACTTTAATTTTTATCATTTTATCCATACCACTCCATCTTGTGTCTACATCCAATTGGCTTGAAGTTGATTGATTGACTCTTGTTCTCCCACTTTGTGAATCTGTAACTATCTATGCTTCGCTTCTCTCATAACTATATCTAAGAGTTGTTGTGTTGTAGTGAATCCTCAATACATAAATCTTTGGGGTATGCTCAACGAGGTCGGTTGTCAATATTCAGGAAGAGCTAGAATTGAGAAATGTTTTCTCTTTAGATCCAAAATTCCCTATGCTACTATTATATAATGGTTTACAGTTGGATTAATAGGTCATACTTGCAGAGGCTATGGATTCTCATTGGAAATAGGTGCTATGCATATTTGCAATCATATGCATTATTGTGGCAACTCTGTCAGGGCTATGGACGCTCATTGGTAGCAGAGCCAAAGTTGTGTCATCACTGGTATACAAAAGGTGTAAGACCAGGGCCAATATCTCCCAATACGTTAATCTGATGCTCAAGAAAAAATTTAAATAAAGAAAACTAATACTGTTGGGATCAAGGGAAAGGCACCCGATAGCACGCCCCTTTTGCTCAACACATGCTTTGGTTATCTGTACCATTGGTGAAACCACAAAGGAAGATTTGATTCCCTTACCCTGAGTCAAACTTTCAACCAAAGTAAATTCACTTCCTAAACCTCTTGCGATTTATCCATCTCAACCCCAAAGAAGATCAAGTCCTTTGGTAAATACTTTGATATATTTGCATGGTACTAGTATGCTCTTAGATCATTAATGTAGAGAACTTGTTTGAAAATACTTATGGGGTATATCATCATGAATTCATGACTATTCTATAAGATTACTCACACTTAAACAATTAAATGCATTATGTCTATCACGTACATTGATTCTGCAAATGTACACTACTACTGATCCACCTGGGACACTCCTTAGCAGCAGTACAGAATGAAAAAAATTTAGACATACAGAGACACTATCATGCCTCCATTAGATATATTCAGTAGATGTTAGTCAAGTTCTATGTGTATCCAGTACCATCACTGAGGGGCATGTTCAACCATCTTTTGTTGTACATGGGATCCATGCATTCTAAACACATACCCATTTGGCATTTATCAATGTATATTCCACCCGATTGGTCACCAGTTCCATATACAGTTATTATTGTAGAATGGTGGAATTCTTTGCACAGTGTTGTAAAGTCAAATTTTCATGATCGTGCATGGCTTTCTTGCACACATTGTTTTTCAAATCTATTAATGGATTTGGAAAATCATTTGGATCTTCTATTAGTATACTAAGTCATATGTAGAACACTTTTCTAAATTAGTCAATTTGACCAAGTTCTATTTTTTCAGCAATTTGACTTGGTCAACATAGCGGAACAACAAGGCAGAGAAAGGTGCCAACATCAATTAGTAGTGATCTTGACTCTAAGAGTCATTCTAACCCTTTTCTCCTTGGTCACATGTCAATTCTTGGGTGATTGGATTTTAATTAAAACTTTCAGTAAGTTTTAATTAAGACTAAGTTAGATTTGCATTAGTTTAACAAAACTACACCAACATTTCTGGCATGATCTGAGAAAAGACATAGGAACCTATGGTATTCATAGGATATTTGGGTTCATCACAGGTAGTTTCCCCTGTCAATTCACATCGATCCATACATTTATGGATTAATGGCATTTAATTAAAATGCTTCCCCAAGTTTTAATTTAAAAATGCCTAAGAATAATATGGTTAATAATTAAGGCATTACGAGAAATTCTCAATGATTATTTGGCATGATGAGCCACTCTTGGAGATTAAGTGGAGGCTTCCTAGTGGATTACAAGTCATCAGTGCACTTAACTGTGGTTGGGCGTTTATATTTACATTATGAGACTCTAGATAGATCTATATAATGTGATTTCCCCACCTCAAAATCCTCTTCTTTATTGGTGCTTACTTTAGGCGGTTCTTGATTGTATATACATAATTGATTTTTCTCACCAGTCAGGTTATACTACTGTAAGATAGAACTTAGATAACAATTGGGTGGGGAGATTGATTGGTAAGATCTAAAAGGACCACCTGACTTATAATACCCTTTAAGGTAAGACCTGGACTAGACATAAAAATAGAAGACCTTTTAACATGCATGAGCGATTAAAGCTTATCTTATTAAGCTACCGAATAAATAATTGCCAGCCACCACCAATAAATGGGGAAAAAATTATCCCCTACTTGTTTCCAAGGATTAGCAAAAAGGAAATAGTTTGGGATCGATTTGAATATGATGGAAATGCACCATATCCCTGGGATAAGCAAGCCTTGTCTACAAATAAAATTGGGATGTGCTTATTGGTCAGTGTCCGTTTAAGCCATTTTAGGACATCCGTTTGGGGAGAAACCAACCCATAGGAACATGAGAAAGGACTACAGCATTTTTCGTTCATCCTCTCTAATAAAGAAGTGTTTTTTATTAGTCGTCCAGGTTAGCTCGGTATGCCACATGTATTTCCAAGAATCCCAAAGTCCATTTCAATTCCATTGTGGGTACTAAGTGCACTATATCCTATTCAAGCTGCTAAGAAAAAGTGTCCTAAACATTAATGATACATACTTTTTAAAATAGGATTCATCCCCCTTCCCCAAGGTCTTTTACTTGCTTGGGGTGCTGAATCCCAATAGGTTCGCATCCAAGCCCGCTAATGGGACCAAGGCTTCAATCTAATCCAATCCACCAGGAACACAAACTAACAGTCTAGATCTTTAAAAAAAAGACAGATCTAATCCACCAGGCACACAAACTAACAGTGTTACTTGACCTCACAAACACAGAACAGTTAGAATGGTACATATTGAAATCCATTACCAAATTGGATACGGTCCATCTCTTTTGGGAGAACATTGTTCTAAGATTAGTGATATTTTGTTCAATTTGCAAAGACAAAGTTGTGCAATGCCTCAACACTTTTCCCTTCAGTGAATGCTAGTCCAAAACAACACTTTCATGCTCAACGCTAGATTCCAGTGTAAAATTAGTAATTTACAAGAAAGCCAACGAATACAACAATTCAAAGAAACAGTGTGTAAGCAGTTTATAAAGAAACTTTTTCCTATTTGTTAGGAGCTTAATTTCACAATCAACAAGAAATAACATGATTTGTAGAGTTGGATACTTGCTCAAACACCAAGTCCAATTTGAGGAGTGCCAATTCTACATTAAAATTCAATAGGCCCCAACTTGCTTCCAATAAGGATTCAATAGTTTCATAACCATGTAGTGACATCCTTTCAACCACCATTTTCAAAATGTATACACGGTACCAAAAAAAGGATATTTTTTCCAACTTACCTGAGCCTTCTCCTTTGGTCCATTGTTGGCAGCAATCAAAACCTACATGATAGGGTTTTACCACAAAAAATCAATAACCCAAACGAGATCTGGAATCTTCCAAAACATTAAACCTTTAAAACCCCTATTAAAATCCAAGTTTTTGGCAAAACCCATCAACAACTGAATTCAAAACTGAGGTTTTTTAACAAAAACCCAAAATCCCAGCTCAAAACAATGTCCAGCCATTAGAATCGCTTTACAAAATTATCAAAAACTCACCTGCTTGACAGCCAAAAGCTTCGCAGAGTCTAAATTCATGGCCATATAAACCCTCCCATAAGCCCTAGAGCCAATAAGCTCTAGAGCCAGTAAGCTCTCCTTTCTTCCACCTAATAGCAGGGAAACCTCTTTCCTGAGTCATTTTATAAATAGAACTCGCCTGAGGCGACCTAAAACTCGGATTCATCCCACGCCCAAAACCTCCATTGTTCACCTCAGGGCTCCTAAACACCAATGAAATCCTGAAAGATCCATATCCATCTTCCATATTTTAGGAAACCCCTCTCATCACTTCATATAACCCGAATTTTGATCATGCCCGGATGGGAAAAACTGTGCCCATTCCACAAACCTCTAGAGTTTCAGCAAGAATAATGGCAAATCATTGTGTTCTAATGACGATTATATTGTTTTTAATTGAATTTGACTGGAAAGATCTTGGTGTGAGTGGATTTCACGTGGTGATATATGGAGGATTTCGTATGGTGACCGAAGTGCCACACTGTGTGGTGATATATGGAGGATTTCGCATGGTGACCGGAGTGCCACACAACATATCAGTCATGGTATGAATAACAAAGGAGGGATGTCCTGGGAAATTTGTTTTAAAATACAAATAATAGTGTAGATATGCCCCCCTACCGTACCAAGGAATTCCCTACTTGGATCCAAGACACAATTTTTATGTTCACCCTCATTCTAGGGAGAGAAGATGATGTTTCTATGGATGGTGCCATGCTGGCCCTCATTGATTGGTATCATCAGGGCCCTACCCACTCTCTCCGGTATGTTGAATTAATTGGTGGATGATGGTTCATGAGGATAGTCCATTGGCCATGAATGTCGAGGTGGGTGGAGAGTTGTTTGGTGCATTAGTTGGCTAGAGATGCAAATGTAAATATATATATATATATATATAGATAGATAGATAGATAGATAGATTTTTTTATTGTTATTATTTTATTATATAAATTATATTTTTTTGTTTTATTTTTATTATTTTATTATACAAATTATGTTAATTGGCTATATATTATATTTTTTTAATAATTATCATATAAGTTGTTTAGTTTTATAAATGGAGTAGTTTATGAAGTTGACGATTTGGCCTGAAATCTGGTCGTCGTTGCCACTTCTCGTCCAAAACATCGACTCCGATCGGTACCAAAATTTGATCAATACTCTTTGGGATGGCGACCGACGACAGTCATAAATGAGGGCCCTACATCCCCTCGAGAACCAGCCATTCGAATGTGCTTCCTACACGTAGACTTACCAATTGCATCCAATGCATGGCTAAGAAAACACGTCAACTTCGGATCTGTGGGATGAAGGTATCATTTGACCCGTGCTCTACAATGACATCTGCAACAAGTAAACCTTCTTGCAAAGTTTAATCACTACTAATGTTTGCTTCAGTTTTCCTTTGGAGCATGTGAGGAATGTCGATGTGCAAAGACCAGTGACCTTTGCGAATAGTGGCATTGCAGGAGGGTGATCATGCTTTTCCCAGGCTAAAAGCTCAAAATGCATATGGTTATGAGAGCATAGGTTGGAGATGGTGATAATTACAAATGCAAATTGGAAGCAATAACTATGGTAGTATTGAAACCTGTAAAATGGCATAACAACTAGTCATTGATAGGAGTGATGAACATGATCGGAGCAGCAAGAACCATACCTTTGAAGGACTTCAACTGGTCACTGCGAGATCTTGAACCAGCCTATCATATGCAAAAATAAGGTATTAAGTGAAAAAACAGGAGAGCAAGGGTCGAACGATATCTTTAGCCCACAGATCCAAAGTTGATGTGTTTTTTTGGCCATGCATTGGATGCATTTGGTATGTCTATGTGGAGGACGCACATTCAAATGACCGATTCTCGAGGGGATGTAGGGCTATGATGCTTCTTGATCCGTAGGATTATTCATCTTTAATTTACACTGATCCAATATGGTACAATAGTTATTAATCTATGGTTCAAAGAACATAACATATGTTTTAACTCACATATTAGTGCAAAGACTTAGCTGTGGCAAACTTAGCTGTGACAGACTTAGCTCCGACAGACTTAGCTACGACAGACTTAGCTGCGACAGACTTAGCTATGACAGTCTTAGCTGCGACAGACTTATCACTTGCTGTGACAGACTTAGCTACGACAGACTTATCACTTGCTGTGATAGACTTAGCTGCGACAGACTTATCACTTGCTGTGACAGAATTATCACACTTTCTGCGACATCGCGAAGTTAGTGGTGACATCAAACAGTTACATTATGTGTGACGCTATGGTATGGTGCAACATATGTGCGTAACGGTCATTGCAACGTGTTGTGAGTCAACATGTGCGTGGATTTAGTTGCAACATTTCGGGGATATGGAACGTCGTGGTAACATAATGCTTGTACAGTGACTTAGCCGAATTGCATGGTTCAACTTAGCGTATGGTTGTAACTATAATAAAAAGAGATAAAATCTGAGATGATGGAATCGAATCGGTTACGTATCCCTCCTGCTAAACTCTTAAATAGAGGAGGCTGGCCATCGAGAAGGGGGCAGATTGTTTTAGAGTGCAGAGTAGCGTTTCTCTGTTATGAGAAGCTTAGAGATCAATTTTGTTGCGAAGTGTCCAGATGTTGTGTTGTAGAAGTCGACATTCTCTGTTATATTTTAGCTTTCTTTGTCTTTGAATGCTGATTGTAATTTCAAGAGAAAGGTCTTAAAGATTTTGTACAGCATTCTGTTTATAGTTGCTGAAGTTGTTTCCAGAACCATTTTGTACCATTTTCAAAAGATTAATTGGATCGATACCCATTGGAGAGGGACCCGGAGACATAGCCCAGTGGAGGGGGTGAACTCCGTTATCAACTTCTGTTTGTGACGCTTTAATTCTGTGTTTCTTTATACCTGTTTATCAGTTTGTTTTCCATCTATTTTCAGTATTTAATTTCTGTTAATGTTGTTCCATTAATTAACCTGTTGAACACATTCTTTTAACACAAACTTTTAATGCACACAAGTTGAGGTCCGACGGATCATGTTATGGTATCAGAGCTGGTTGACTGCTTGTGCAAGTTTGTGAATGCTTACCAGGTCCAGGTTAAAGCTTGGTGAAGGAGAACTAGTTGAAGAAGATCCTGATATTGGCTTAAGGAGAACATTCTCAAGAACCATTTCTTCTCCACGAGGGGAAGAAGAAGGACATACAGAACGGGAAAAACCTGTTATTTCTGAATCTGAGTTTTTATAGTCTGTTATGAGAATGAAAGCCATGATGGAAGTTCTAATCGATGAGCAAGCAGAAAGGAAGAAGAAAGAAGAAGGATCTTCAGCCAAAGATGCAGAAGTGAAGCAGGAAGAAAAGGGTAAAAGAGTAGGAGGTGATGGTGATCCTCTTGATACTACTCAAACTTTCTCTTCTTCTCATACTTCTCATTCACATAATGCTAATGCAAATTCTAATATGCCTTACTTCAAATTGGATTTTAAGTTTGAGTTACCAATTTATAATGGAGATTTAAATGCTGAAAAGTTAGACAATTGGATCAAGCAGCTTGAAGTATATTGTAGGGTGCAGGGCATTAATGATGACCCTTCCAGGATTCAATTGGCCACTTTGAGAATGAGTGGAATGGCTCTTACTTGGTGGGAGAGCAAGATTCAGCAAGATCTTCGAAAGAATGGTAAAATTATTTCAATTTGGAATGAATTCATTGAAGTATTAAGGAAGCAATTTTATCCTTTAGGCCATATCCAACAATTAACCATGGGTTGGCAAATGTTTAGACAAACTAAAGGACAAAGCATTCAAGATTATACTCATGAATTCAGAAAGAGGGCTATTGCATTGAATGTTGCATTAGATACACAGGAAACTCTTCTTAAGTACATTGGTGGCATGCATTCTTATTTGAGACATACTTTGTTGATGTTTAACCCCAATAATTTGGATGATGTATGTGTTCAAGCTACCCATTTAGAAGCCAGGGGTAAGCATGCTAATGATACTTTTGTAAAGAAATCATTTAAATTTGACAGCAAATCGAAAGGTCAAGATAAGGGGAAAAAGAAGATGGCTACTGTTAAGAAAGAGGGTGAAACACCTACATGTTTGCATTGTCAGAAGGGACATGATGTCTCTAAGTGTTGGAAACTTCATTTGGAGTTAAGGCCAAAGAAGTACGGAGGAAACAAAGATAAAGGCAAAGCAAAAGCTATTGCAGTCAAGACTTGGGTTCCGATTCAGGTGATGAAACAAAGGTTACAGCTGTCGGAATCCAGGGTAAGAATAAAAGTATCTCACTTCCCATTGATGCAAAATAAAGTTCTAGTGCAAGTACAAATATGCCATCTATTTCTAAGAAAAATGATAAAGATAGAAGTGCACTGTTTCATGTTCGTGTCATTGCAAATCACACAAAGATTGATACATTGTTTGATAGTGGTTCACAAGTAAATATGATATCATAAGAAGTGGTTAGGAAATTGCATTTAGTTAATATGCCTCATGAAAAACCCTATCCTCTTGGTTGGGTTACTAATGATACACAATTACAAGTTACAAAGAAATGTGTATTGAAGTTTGCAATTACTGAAAAGTTCATGGATGAGGTTGAATTAGATGTAGTGCCACTTGACATTTGTGGAATTGTACTTGGGAGTCCATATTTGTATGACCGGAAAGCAGTCTTTTACAGAGAGCAGAATAAGTATCATCTTTTTAAAGATGGTGTGGAATATATTGTACGAGCACATAAGACAAGAACAAACCTAGCAATAGTTTCTGCAAGACAAATGAAGAGGCTGGTAAATGCTAGTAAGAATTTTGTGTTAATGATGGTTAAGGTGAAAAATGATGAGATCTCTAAATATTTTCAAGGATGTGACCCTAAAAAGAAATCTGAACTGATTGAAATCATTTATGAGTATGATGATTTGTTTCAAGATCCAAAACTAGGGTTACCACCAAAAAGAGAAATTCAGCATGAGATACAGTTGCAGTAGGATGTGCCACTCCCGAACATAGCCATGTACCGGATGTCTTTAATGCAGAATGAGGAGATCAAGAAGCAAGTTCAGGAGATGATTGAGAAGGGGGTCATCCGTCCAAGCACTTCTCCTTGCGGTTCTCCTATAGCCTTGGTTCCAAAGAAGGATGGGTCGTGGAGGATGTGTATCGACTACAGAGCCCTTAACAAAATCGCCATTAAAAACAGGTATCCTCTTCCTCGTATTGATGATTTGCTTGATCAATTGAAACATGCCATTTATTTTACTAAATTGGATCTGCATAGTGGGTATCATCAAATCCGTGTTGCTGAAAATGATGCTTGGAAAACAGCATTTAAAAAAAAACAGGGTTTGTATGAATGGCTTGTAATGCCTTTTGGGCTATGTAACGCTCCTGCTACTTTCATGCGGGTCATGAATGATGTCTTTCAATCATTCATTGATGATTTTGTAATTGTATATCTAGATGATATCCTAGTGTTTAGTAAAACCTGGGAAGAGCATATAGTACATATGAAGAAAGTTTTAGATGTACTGAGGAAGGAAAAGCTTTATGTAAAAATGTCTAAATGTGAATTTGCTAAAACTTCTTTAGTATATCTGGGCCATATTATTGGTGGAGGCCACCTGCGAGTGGACCCAGCCAAGGTTGCTATCATTGTAAACTGGCCACGGCCTAACACCATTATTGAAATCAGAATTTTTCTGGGTACGGTTTAGTATTGGAGGAAATTCATTTCTGGGTTTTCTTCCATTGCTGCTCCATTACATGCATTGAAAAGCGTTAAAGAAATTTTCCAGTGGGGAGGCAAGCATCAAAGAGCCTTCGACACTTTGAAGGAAAGGATTAGCACAGCACTAGTTCTGACATTGCCAGATTTGCAGTAGCCTTTTGAGATTGAAACCGATGCCAGCGGGTTTGCCATGGGAGCCGTTTTGATGCAAGGGAGGAAGCCAGCCTGTTACCATTCAGAAAAATTCTCTACTGCGATAAGTAACTATCCAACTTATAACAAAGAGTTGTATGCTTTAGTGCAAAGTGTGAAGAAGTGGAAACATTATATCATGGGAAAAGAAACCATCATACATACTGATCATCAGCCACTTCAATATTTACAATCTCAAACTAAAGTACAACAAAGTAGACATTTAATATGGATGGGGTTTTTACAGCAGTTTCATCTCGTAATTAAATACAAGAAGGGAATTCACAATAAAGTAGCAGACATGTTATCAAGGCCACCTATGAATGCGTCAATCATTCTTCAGAACAGTTCATTAACCCATGAGAGTTATGCGGAACAATATGCAGAAGATAAAGATTTTAAGAATGTATATGCATCATTAATACATGGTAAACAGGAAGAGAACTATTATGTGCATGATCAACTCTTGTATCATCTTGGTAAAATCTGTATTCCAGAGAAGGAAAGAATGCATGTAATCCGAGAAGCACATAGTTCATTGATTGCAGGACATTTTGGAGTAAGTAAAACATTGTCTGTATTGCAGAATCACTGTTATTGGCCTCAAATGTAAGAAACTGTAGCTAAATACATAAGAGGTTGTGTTATGTGTGCAACAAGTAAGCCTAGCATAAGGAAATTGGGTTTGTACACACCTCTTCCAGTTTCTTCTCATCCTTGGGAAAGCATTTCTATGGACTTTGTAGGGGGACTACCTATGTCTAGAAAAGGGCATGATTATCCATATGTTGTTGTGGATAGATTCAGCAAAATGTGTATCTTAATGCCATGTAACAAACAGATCACTGCTGAACAAACAGCTCATCTATTCTTTCAGAATTTTTGGGTACATTTTGGGCTACCCATGTCTATTGTATCTGATCGGGATTCCCAGTTCTTGGGAGAATTCTGGTCGACTTTATGGGAGCTTATGGATACTAAACTGAAGAAAAGTACAGCTTTTCATCCACAGACTGATGTGCAAATAGAGGTAGTGAACAGGACAGTGATTCAGTTGCTCAAAGGATATTGTAGTAAGCATCCTAAACTTTGGGATGAGCAGTTGCAGTATATACAGCATGCCTACAATCATGCAGTTCATTCTTCCACGAAAAAATCTCCTTTTGAAACTTATTTTGGTTATCTACCAAAAACACCGATGGACTTCTCTTTTGGAAAAGATGCAATGGATGGACATCATGATGCAGATAAAGCTTTAAAGTTCATTCAGAGAATCCAAGCAGTGCAGCAGGAAGTTTAGGAACAGTTGGAGAAGAGCTAGGCAAAGTACAAAGCCAGGTATGACAAGCATCGAGTTGATAATCAATTTCAGGTTGGTGACCGAGTTTGGTTACATATCACCAAAGAAAGGATGAAAGGTGAAGGTAAAAATCTTAAACCTATCAGGTATGGTCCGTTTGAGATCTTGGAAAAGATTGGTACTAATGCTTTTCGCTTGAATTTACCTCCATACATGCAAATTTATTCAGTTATCAATGTTGAGAATCTTAAATTGTATGAGCCTCCTATGATCATGGATGAGGAAATTAGCATGCAGATTCATTCAGTTGATGATATGGCACCTGAAGATATGAATGAGTTGGAATATTATGTTATTCTTGATAGAAATTAAAGGACTTCACGAAGGGGGAATGCTGAGTACCTCTAAGTGGGGATTAAGGGCATCCATCCTAGCAAAGCAAGATGGATGGAGATTGGAAAAGTGAGGGAGCTATACCCTCACTTACTTGCAGAATAATTCAGGCTTTTGGTGGTCCAAAATCTCTCCAATGGGGAGGAATGATACGGAGGATTATTCATCTTTAATTTACACTGATCCAATATGGTACAATAGTTATTAATATATGGTTCAAAGAACATAACATATGTTTTAACTCACATATTAGTGCGAAGACTTAGCTGTGACAGAATTAGCTGTGACAGACTTAGCTGCAACAGACTTAGCTGCGACAGACTTAGCTATGACAGACTTAACTGTGACAGACTTAGCTGCGACAGACTTAGCTGCGACAGAGTTAGCTATGACAGACTTAGCTGCGACAGACTTATCACTTGCTATGACAGACTTATCACTTGTTGTGACAGATTTAGCTGCGACAGACTTATCACTTGCTGTGACAGATTTAGCTGCGACAGACTTATCACTTGCTGTGACAGACTTATCACACTTTCTGCGACATCGCGAAGTTAGTGGTGACATCAAACGGCTACATTACGTGTGACGCTATGGTATGGTGCAACATATGTGTGTAACGGTCATTGCAACGTGTTGTGAGTCAACATGTGCGTGGAGTTAGTTGCAACGTTTCGGGGATATGGAACGTCGTGGTAACATAATGCTTGTACAATGACTTGGACGAATTGCATGGTTCAGCTTAGTGTATGGTTGTAACGATAATAAAAAAGATAACAGCTGAGATGATGGAATCGAATCGGTTACTTATCCCTCCCGCTAAACTCTTAAATAGAGGAGGCTGGCCACCGAGAAGGGGGTGGATTGGTTTAGAGCACAGAGTATCGTTTCTCTATTATGAGAAGCTTAGAGATCAATTTTTCTACAAAGTGTCCAGATGCTGTGCTATAGAAGTCGACATTCTCTGTTATATTTTATCTTTCTTTGTCTTTGAATGCTGATTGTAATTTCAAGAGAAAGGTCTTAAAGATTTTGTATAGCATTCTGTTTACAGTTGCTGAAGTTGTTTCTAGAACCATTTTGTACCATTTTCAAAAGATTAATTGGATCGGTACCCATTGGAGAGGGACCCAGAGACGTAGCCCAGTGGAGGGGGTGAACTCCGTTATCAACTTCTGTTTGTGACACTCTAATTCTGTGTTTCTTTATACCTGTTTATCAGTTTGTTTTCCATCTGTTTTCAGTATTTAATTCATGTTAATGTTGTTCCATTAATTAACCTACTGAACTTTTAACACAAAATTTTAATGCACACAAGTTGAGGTCCGACGGATCACTTCTTGATAGGTATCGATACAGTACTAGTTCTAGTGCCTAATTCATAATTGGCGTACAAACCTAGTATTCCATTGGAATGTGCTTAACCGGGTTTGCTAATTCAATGGTGCAGCAGGGATAAAGATGGTCAAGAGAAAATTCATGCAAATGATTTGTTGGATCTCTGAATATCGAGGTGCATGACACCAATTTTACTAATATAAGGTAGAAAATTTACAAAATTTACACCTAGTCATTTTTTTATGTCATGACTAAATTAGTCACTTATGTTAGTAATTTTTAACTATCACTTATTATCTAGTCATATTCGTTAACTGGTGACTAAATTAGTCATTACTTTTAGTCGTTTATAGTCAGGTCAGTCAAAATTGCCCATATTTAGTAGTAAATCACTTGAAAAACCTGTGGTGACTAGAATTTTTAGTCACCTAGTAGATAATTCCTCATTTTGTACTAGTGTTTGTCCCCGCATACATCCTCAAATAAGTGTGTTCTTATGAGAAAAAGTAATCCCCATATTATTTAATAAACTCCAAGGCTCCTTCAGATAGGCATGGACATTCTTCTAGAAAAATCAGCTTGTATAAGGGCATTAGGAATTCTTCATAGATAATCTTATAGTGATTATGATATTTATGAGACCCCAAAATATGGTAAGCTATATATATAGGGGATTTCCCTCCTTTCCATGTACACTTTAGTCCTTCAAACCGATGGTGGTAAAGTATGCAATCCACTAAGAAGGAAGGCATATAAAATTTAGACTTGTTGAGGTGAAAACCTTCCTGGGATTCCTTGATGGAGGTGGATAGATTTTTGGCTATTATGTCAGCCCAGTTGAAGATTGTTCCTTTCATAGATATATGGTAGATCAGTGTGATCCACCAAAACTTGTAAAACCTCCCATCATCTCTGCCATAAATATTGTTCAACACTAGCACTATTAATTTGTATGGGGTCTTTATATGAGTTGTCTCATTCTCACCTGACTCATTTTTTCTAAAAGTCTTTCCCTCAACCATCACCATCTTAACTGTGGCAGCGTAATCAAGTTTCAAACTCTTCACCCACTTTGTTTTAAGGCTAATCTCCTTTTCGGGAAAGCTATACACTATTTATAAAAACGTGGGTGCAAAGGATGCAAATCCCTTGTTCTCTTCATCATTCATCAACATCCTCGGCACTAAAAAATATGGACCTAGGCAACCTCGTCTTTAGTACTCTAGCAGATAAAATGTAACCTAACTACTATGAGGATTTTTCCCACTATGCCCCAAAACTCTGAAAGGTTAACCGCCCAAAACCCCACTCCGAAGCTCAAGGAGGAGATTCCTTGAGTTCACATCTCTAGGATTAACATCCCATAGCCAAAATACAAAGCGCCAAAACCTACAGGGTCTTCCTGAGACTATAAACCCATAAACCCTAAAAACATCCGAAGGCGAGCAACCAATCTGCTCCTTGCCAGCGAGAAAATTGGGGGTGCAGACAATCATCATAACCTAGAAGACCACAGGAAAACACTTCTACAATCGAATTGGTGAGGCTATGAGTGCAGGTATGGAGGTGAGGGAAAGCTCTAACCTTAGGGAAATGACAAACTTAAAATGAAAGCGAAAAACCCCCCTTTTAAGCCCACAATCAAATCTACCCACTCTTTCACACGAGCACCACCAACGACAGCTCAAAAAACAAATTTGACTTGTCAAACCAACACAAAGGATGAAAAACCTACCTGGTACGGAATAGAAAGTCAGATGTACTTAGTAAGGACATGCCACCTAAGATTCACAGGTAAACTATACTAATCACATGAGCTCTAGTACGAGATAAAATCGCAACAAAAATTCCAATCCTTCACCGCAGAAAATGATGGTAAAAACACCATTCCCCATGTATAAATAAACAAATTATAGTGAAAACCTTTAAACACAATGGGTGAAACCATTAAATTCACACACGCGTGGCCAAACGTCGTTGGCGCCAAACATAATGCATCGACAGAAAACAATAAGTCATTATGCAATCATCCCCGACAACGGTGGCTCGATACATCCCAACATAGTTGCAAGACCGACTTAAGACTTCAACTAGATGCCCAAACTATGTTGTGTCTCCAGTGATCAAAAAGTATCAAGAAAAAATCCAAGAAGGCTACTGCCATAGTGGCTCAAAAATAGAAATCCTTCCAGTGAAGCGGGTGGTGAGGTAAAGAATTTGTCAATGGGGCAACTCCTCCGCAGAGAAAGACATCCGTCGTAGCAGGTATAAATAATCGGCATGTTTTCCGCAAATGAACTGCAAACATTCATGCAGTGGTGGTAGGACAATAATACCATCACCCGACATTGATGGGTAGAGAAGTCTAAAGAATTTTTGATTCTCCACACCACTCCCCATCCTCCGTTGCAACATAAATTCAAGAAGCCTCTGCCGTAGCGGAAATCAAACCAAGTCACGACTAAAAATAACAACTACCATTGTAGCCAATACTTAAAAAGAGGTCCATTGTTACGGGGTCAAAATATTAGAATCTTTTTTGATATCAAACCAAATACCAATCCGTCGTAGCAGAAAAAGAAATCGGAAGGATATCCAATAATTAAAATAAGCTCCACCCGCTGTAGCGACTCAAAAACTGAGAACCCCCTGTCGTAGCAAGACGAACAAAAATCGGAAGACTTTTCGATATCAAATCAAAAATTCACCCATTGTTGCGGCTTGAAACAAAAAATCTATCCACTGAAGCGGGTCAGAAACGTTTTTTGCCTTAGTAAAAATGAAAACTCAAGAAAATTTTCCATGTTAGAAAAAAGCCAAAAATGCAGGACTTCAAAATCTAAGCCTAAAACTAAGATTTTAAAGGGGGTCCTAAAATGTAAATTTTTTTGGGGATAGTTGCAATAGAAACATGTCCATTTCTTATATGACTTAACTTGGTTACTGTTTGTAATTGTATTGGATTAAAATTCATATTGATATTTGATTTATTCTTAAGATGCGGTTATGGTTATGGTGCTATGAAATCCCTTATTTATACTAGAAGTCTATACTGTAATAGAAATTCTCTACTATGTCTATTTCCTTTATAAATTATAAATGTTTGAGTGGATTCAGTGAGAGATTTTATTTTGATTACTTAACTATGTTATTATGTATATTTAAGTAGGTCATGAGACCATAGGTAAAATTTCATTACTGTTATAAGGAATCATACTTTGTTTAGAAAGGTAATACTGTTTTTAGGATTTAATAATACTAATCCCTAAGGCTATAATTGTAAGTTCGGTTTTACTAACTATAATTATTTATCTTTTGAATTAAGAGTTGTAGCGTGTATAAAATTAGCTAAATTCCAGTCTTCAAAATGATTAGATTGTAAACAATATATATCACATATGTTTGTTGTACTAATGAACATACAATAATGATTCAATCATTCGAGTACTTATTACTCAAACATAATTCAATATCTTCCTGTACTAGAGTATGTCACTTCAGTGAGAGAAAAAACACAGGAAATAATTCAATCAGTTTCTATACAAATACTAAATCCTACAATTATTGAATAATTATCCAATAGTTCTAGAACCTCATTTTAAATGAATTACAACTTTCTTAAAAAGAAGTAAAAAAATGCGATAATACAGATTAGAGTTGGAACTCAGATGTGTTCCAGAAATGGGACTAACACCCAAGGGAGATTGTTCCACCCAACCTTTTCCTGAAGCAGCCAAATCACTTTCTTAGGACCCCCGAGCTTGTTCATTGAACCAATAGGATAAATATCTCTACCACACAGTAGGATTCTGCAACTTAGCACTTATTAGCAGACTTAACTCAACAAATCACTTTAGCTATCCCCTCATCAAATTCTTTGTGTGCCTGAATTTTTCAATTTTGAACAGTCACAAAGTTCATTCTCTTAGAAGATCAGAATGAGTGGTGAGCCTCCTGCTCAATTTGATGGTTTATATAAGATTTCCTAGGTCTTTGGGTCAGTTTTGGAATTTAATGAGCCACCATCTTAGTTCCCCCTCTCAGGGAACATGACCACTTTTTTAGGGATTATGCTCCTGCAACAGCTAAAAAGTGAATGCTAGTGCTGCCACTTGTCAACCGGCCTTTTAGAGTTGCTCCTTCCTCCTAGTGGGTCAGTGAACACTCATTTAACAGTCTCCCCTGAATAGGTGTCTCCTTTTATTAATTATTAAAATAAATAATTCTTCAATTACAGTCATCTTTGGCCCACTCGCTCATAAACTTTACAATAAAAATTAACATAATGTTTTTGCTGAAATAAATAATAAACATTATTTTTTTCAGTTTTGGGTATGTTACATGGTCAAGAATGACTGTATTTGAATATTTTATTATTTAATAATTAAAAGAAGGGACACACATCCAAACAGGACTGTGGAAGACTGTCCACTGACCCACTAGGAGGAATGATCTGGTGTAGAAGGAAAAAATGACAAATGGAAGCAACAACATTCACTTTCTAGCTGATGCATGAGCCAAATTCCCTAAAATTAAGGTCATGTTCCCAAGAAAATAAGAACTAGGCAGGTGGCTCATTAAATTAAAAACTGACCTAAATACGTAGGCATGCATATATATCCATTGAATGAGAAGGAGGATCACTACACATTTTAGATACTAGAACCTTGTGGACTGATGCACACTGAAAAGTTAGGCACACAAGAGAAATTCGATGAAGGGAAATCTAAAGTGAGTTACTAGAGCATTGACTGCAAGTGTGACTATTGAGTTACAGAGAGGACAGAACAAGATTCTACACTGTATCTTTGTCCTGGTGATTCAACGAACATGCTTGGGGGCCCTAAAGCAAATAATATTGGTTGCTTTCAGGAGACGGTTGGGAGGAACGATCTACTTTGGATATTTGCTCCCTTCGAAGGTTAACAGGTTCTATATTGTTATATATTATTATATTTAATTTTTTTTTTTATGTTTATTTATGAAGGATTCCATAAATGATGAAAGTTTCCAAAACTATTATTTAGTAGGAAAGTTTTATTTCCCGTAAATTATAAGTTAAATACATGAGAAATGAATTATGTTGCTTTAATAGATTTTCATAGTAGAAATTGTAGACTATCTTTTATTATTATTTAGAAACAATATCATTTCACTATATGTAGCTTCACCTAGTATTAAGTATTATGCATAAATAGTAAACACATAGTATTCCTGTAATTTTCTTATAAACTCATACATAATTAACCAAGAGGTTTAACAAAGCTATCATTGTTTTTAAGCAAACAACAAATTATTTTTACAGTTAGGGATTTCCATACTTAAATATAGTGAAGCCCTAAATACAAAATATTAACCTACCAAAGAAACAATAGATTTAGACTTGAGACGCTATGGATTTCAATCGAGGGATCGAAACCCATAAAAATGAAAATAAATATCAATATTAATAATTTACTCATTATCAATTTCATACATCCCAAAGGATTATTTTTTTCATAAATTACTCAGTATAAATTTCATACAGCCGAAAGGCTTACTGTTTTCATAATTTACTCAGTATCTATTTTCACACAACCGAAAGGCTTATTGTTCTCAAAAAACAATTTAGGGTTAATACTTCCAATTTATGAAATAATAGTTTCGATCTAACCGCAATATCAAACAAACTTCCCTATCTAATAATTTTAACACAGGTCAAGGTTTTGAAGCCAATAAGGTTAAAATTCCAGGGATTTATTTAATAATTTAAACCTACAGTGAAAACACCCTAAGTTCAAACAACAAAGAAAACAACATAACCATTTAAAAAACCAGCATGGTGTCTTTTTAACAAAAACATGGATGTAGTAGTCGTAACCAAGAAAACATAGACTCATTCACATAATAATAAACAATATATCAAATATACAAAGTAAGTACCGATATCTATTCGAAGGATTAACAAAATAGAAATGAAAATCACAGTGACTATTTTGCTTAAACCTTGCCAAAATTTTACAGTAAGAGGTTTAATTTTACAAAAATATGGAATAGAACTTCCCACACATACTCCATGGCATGTTAAAAAAAAGGGGATTTTTAAAATATTATCGCTATTTAAACCGTATCATATCTTGAAGGCTTTTAAAACAACTTTTATCTCTTCGATTAACACTCTAGAGACAAAACATGAGAGTGTTTACCATCAAACAAAGGGGGCTCATATAAACCTTTGTCTCTCCCAAATCCAAACAAAAAAAAAATCTATTCCATATTTTCTGTTAACATTTATACCTTAGACTGTCAAGGACCATAGGGTTTCAAGGTACATAGGTCTTACTAGGACACTTCGATGCCAAGGAACCTCGACTCAAGCTCTTTCATTCAAGCAAAGTGACCATCAAAACCTCCTACCAATCAAACAACGGATAGAGGTTAAACATTTTCATTTGGAATTTTAAAATAAATTGCATCGAACTAAAAACAAATAATAAGAAGAATCAACTTACCATGAGTTTCAAATTCTCTACAAAGGAGCCTATGGAAGGCCGAGGCCATGACTCTATAAGATTTGGTAACCACTGCCTTGGATAAGAGAAACAAAGGTGGTGTAATGGTACACTCATTCTTAGTGCTTTTTGAGAGGTTGCATGGTGAGTGCACCTTTTGTTCCAATGCTGGAAGGTTTGAGACCCCTTGGCTCTCCTCACCAGTTCAACAATGAAGAAGATTACACAAAGGAACAGTCTCATTGGCTTTTGTTAGGGTTTTACCTTTTATCCAGCTAGATGGCACCATGAGCCCTTCACATGGGTGCTTTAACCTTTTCACCTACCCCCATGTGGATTAAATTTAGTTACCCACTCTCTATAGTTGAGAGTGAAACTCATTTGTTTCCTTTAGTCTTTTTATTATCACCTTAATGCTTGTTACCTTGGCTTGTTAGTTTGGTTTGGAATGCTAGAGGGGCTAATCCTTCCTTGCGAGACACCTACATTAATACAATTTATGAATTGTGTTATCTTACATAAGCTAAGTAATATCCATAACATTGTAACACTAGCATCAAAATAGGGTTTGTAAGCAAAGGGTTTAAAATGTTAAAACATGACAGATCCATTCGTATGGAAACACAAGATAAGCACACAAACTGGAACATATGCCAAGGCAGGCATTGGCACATCCACTTTTAAACAAGTAATTCTATCATAGGACTTAAAACATGTATACTAGTATATTGCTATATGAATCATAAATGGAGTTATCATATTCAATATTTTAAGTATCAGATTTCACATATTTTTGTTATAGGCTAACTCCTAAGTTGATAATGGGATGTAGGGTTTATAACAATTCGTAAAAGCTACATGAAGCAATTTTAGGTGTTAAATTGATATAAACACTTTGAAACAAAAAAAAAATGTATTTATGAAATTTTATAGTTGTTACACTACAATACATTTTTTTTCTTTATGTGTAGCTTCTGTGTGGCTACAATCCTTTTCATTTTTAACATTTTTTTTAGTTTTGTAGCACCAAAAATGTTATCTTCATCATCTCCATGGACATGATCTTCAAGAGATATACTTCAATTATGTGTTCATTTTATTCATGTGCAATGACATCAAGGCTACATTCCATTATTTACACTGAAATATGGAATCTTGCTCTTCCCTCTAGGAATTCTCCATCACCTAAATTTGTGAATTCATGAAAATTTTCTACTTGTTCAACAACTTGATCTTCATATTCACAATGGTGACTTCATGTTCATTCAATTCTAGCAAATATAATGTGAGTTTGTACTCATTTTCTTCTTTAATTTTTAATTATGATTGCAAGTCAAGGCATCAAGAGGTTCATATAGACAATATGGAATCTTTTTTCATCAAATTAGTCATCTTTCAAGAGGTATTTATCAACCATAGTTTTCATATTGTTTACTGTTAGGATTATTTAATAATCCCCCCTTGTCCACCTTATACATTTAGTCACTTTCCTATTGTTATGTAGAAGTTATCTGGGGACCTCTATCCACTGCCTGCTCCCTCATGGATGATTTCAGGACCTATGGAGACCAATCCCTAGATTTTAGGATCCCACTCAATGTTTTGGGTGTCCCACCTTCAGTTCACCTTCATCAGAGTGGAGTCAAGCCTTGATGGCCACTTTTAGTTAGTCAAGTCTCCTAATGCACCACTTTTGCATGGGAGTTACATGATTTAAGGATAAAAGTTCCTTTTCTCACCTACCAAGATTAGTTAACTTGTTCTTAATCGATTTAGTTGTCTGGAGTTGCACTAGTGATGTCTATAGTGGTGAATTTTCCAAAGTTAGTCATGTCTACAGTAAGGGATTTGAATCGCTCCTAGGATATTTGAATTTCTATCTTTGTACTATGTATTGTTCATACACAAATTAATGGATATTTTTACCAGTTTAATGCTTCCAAATGGTGTGTCTTCCATGCTTAATTTCACAGTGCACTTTATCAATTTTTACACTACAAATCATCCTTATTGCTAATTATTTCATTGTAAGGAATTATTCGGCCTAATGATATCTTGTGATTCATAATTTCACATGGTATCAGAGCTATATAGAGCTGGTTTATATTCTATTTGAGAGTTTTATGGAGGTTTTGAGATGTTTTCAGTAAAAATTGTGTTAATGCTACAACTACAAAATGAATAATTCAACTCCCTTGACACCAAGAATCCTCACACACTTCAACTATATGTATTGGAGGGAAGATATGCATATAGTCTTATGCAATAAGAGTCTATACAGGGTCACAATGGGAAAGGAGGTTGAACCCCAGGAAGTTATTGAGAAATTAAAGTACATGAACAAGCTTGATGAAGCTTTTAGTTTTATATGTATTCACATCTCTACAGAGTTTTTATTAGATCTTGATGGATTGAAAACCCAAAGGGAGGTCTGGTTGAAGCTCGAATCTATGTTTGGTAAGAAATATGAGATAAGAGAGCACATTTTGGAGAATGAATTAATTTCTCTTCAACCCAATAGTTTCAAAACCATTTAGCAGTTCTTCATCAAATTCAATTCTTTGGTCATGTAGTGAAAACAATGTGGAATTGACAAGAAGGTTGATCAACTTGCGTTATCCATTCTAAGTAATCTTGTCCCAGAATTTTCATTTTTTGTGTCCACATTCAACTCTCATAGACTGACAACCCCAGATTGGAAAATTCCTTCACTAGATGCATTCATTGAATGCCTAGTCCAATAACAAGAAAAACTGATCCAAATGATACAAATGCCAAAGGGAATCAAAATGGAAAAGGACAAGAAAAATCCTAAATCCAAACCAAATGAGAAGCTTAATCCACTAGTTGAAGCTTCAAGTTCCAGGAAGGATAAGAAAAAGAGGTTTGAAAACACCAAGTGCACCTATTACAAGAAATAAAACCATCTAGAGAGTTCCTATATGAATAAAAATATAGATCAACTAATAATAATTCTTGAATAGAACAACATTTCCCTCCTTGAAGGTGCGAGGAACACTCATTTTGGAAGCAAGACAAATTATCATGAGAGGTTCCATGCAATGAAGGATGGATTTTCAAAATATCAAGCATTCCTCATTGATTATGGAGCCTCCAACCACATGGTTTCCTCCAAAGACTCATTTTCTTCTTTAGATCTCAGTAATGGTCCAATAATTCACATGGAAGATGATTCTTAGATAATATCCATAGGGAAGGAAACATTACAATTCGAACATGGTGTGTTCAATAATGTTCCGTATGTACCTTCCTTAGAAGCAAACTTGTTATCTATTTATCATATGACACACACTAGTTCACCAAAGAGAATTGTTTTTGGATTTGACAAAGTTGAGATTTTAGATATCTATTTTGGGAATATGATAGCTAAAGGTGTTGCAAGCCATGCCTCCAAGGCATATGAGTTCTCACACTTTTTTCCATAGCCACATCAAAGTGATCTCTTGACCCATGCCAATGAAACAAGCAAACTCTAACATGAGAGATTCGGTCATAAGAGCTTCAAATACTTGCAACAGTTTCACACTTAAGAAATGGTTGAAGGATTGCCCCTCCATAAAGTTCTCTCAAGGAATCTGCAAAGGCTACTTGGTAGGGAAGCATCTAGAGAGAAAGTATGATGTTGGGAAGGAAAGAAAAAATTCCTGCAAACATGATTTGATACATAGTGATGTCTCAGTACCAATGGATACAACTTCTCTGAATGGATATAGATACTTTTAGACCTTCGTAGATGACTATTCTAGGTTCTATTGGATCTATTTTCTTTACCAAAATTATGATACTTTCAAAGTTTTCAAGGACTTAATTGAGAACACTACTAGGAAGAAGATCAAAACACTCATAAATGGCAATGGAGAGGAGTACATCAAGATATTGTTGTACAGGATTATGCACCTAATAACCATAGGTCTGGGGTTACCAACATACTCAATCACTTGCAGACAATTGACTTCTAAAGTACAGAATAGGAAATAGGAGGGTTAGAAGGACTTACTTGTTAAACGAAGGTCGATCCTTGCTATCCTCTTCCTCTCTGTTCCACTTCCAAAGTCTTCAAGATTGCTCCTCTTTCACCTGTCAAGAAACACTCTTCCAGATACAAGATGATTCATGTACATATAAGCAGGTTGGATAAAACACATATCATACTGAAATATAAACATTTATCAAACCACAAGACATGAAACACATATGGAAGAAGTAATCTCTTTATTATCAATAATGGAAAGAGTTTAAGGTTACAACCCAATGTCTGAGACAATGACTCCTCTGCAACCAAAGGATTCTCAGTTTCACTTCTCCAAAGACTTCTGTCAACAATCCACCAGCATAACTTTGCTCTCCAAGTGTTTATCCCCAACACCCTCCCCAAGGTCTGTATTTAGATGGGTAAAATAAGGCAGTTCTCGAAGGTTGGGGAAGTTGTAGCAGTTAAAAAAATTAAGTTAAATGGATTGACTAATCTCCCATTAGTGCGTGTTTTTATGTTTTCATGTTAAGATACACATTCGCGGGTATGTAGTAGAGCAACCCGCGAATGATTCGCGACTAAGCATAAGGGCAACCCGCGAATACAAGGATTCGCGACTTGCATCAACCGGGACTCGCGAATGGCTCACGAGTTGTATAGAAGAATAGTCACGAATACATCTCAACATGGTAAAATAGCAAAGTAACCAGCTGGGTATATAGGGAATGTACTTCATCATAAGCCAAGCTATAGTGTTTAAGGCAAACCTCTATCCATAAGTGTCCTTTTGTGTGCGAACCTGAGGGATGTCAGCACTTGGACGGAGAGGTGCCATTCAGGTGTATAGCAAAGATATTTTCAGAGTATTTGTGCTTCTGAGGGAATCTAAATGGAAATTATGTCCCATACACACTACAAAAAAATGGTGTACCTAAGAGCAAGAACCATTCATTGAAAGAGATGGAAACCTACCTGCTTAAAGAAATGGATATTCCACAATATCTCTAAGAATAGGCAGTGAATTGTTCTTCATACATTCAAAATAGAGTACCCCACAAGTCAGTGGTTGGGATCAATCGATTCGAAGCACTATTGGGACAATAGCCTAATCTCTCACATCTGAGGGTTTTTTTGTTCCAAGGCATGTGACAGAATCCCATATGACAAAAGGAAATCTCTTCAACCCCAAAGTAGTGAATGCATTCTTATGGGATATGCAGAAGATGAAAAATATTATAAAATTATGGATATTGCAACAAGGAGATGCTTCATTGAAAGGAGTGTCCAATTCAATGAAGATCCATTGCAATATTTGCGTCCAGTTGAAGAGGAAGGTAAATCTTCTCTACTTATACCATTTTCACATGATGATGTTTCTTCTGATGATTTAGATTTAGAATTCAAAGATGAGGACCAATTTTAATTATATATTGATGTTGAGAATGAAGATCAAGCAAATACAAACCAAGATCCAACTCTTGCTCCCATTCCTATTCCTAAATGAAATAAAAAACTCATTGAAGTTGTTGGGATAATCATTGGGGATTCATCTGACCAAAGGAGAACCAAATATCAGTACCAAGATGAAAACCATGCACTATTTCATGCAAATCCACTTCTCCCGCACAGGTGCTACATGATGGTGGGGTCTGATCCAAAGTTCTACAAAGAGGCTTGTTATGATCTAAGATGGAAGGCTTCCATGGATGAGGAATATGAGTCACTACAAAACAACGGGACATCAAACCTTGTCTCCCTTCCTCTAGGGAGAAATCTAGTTAGTCTAAATGGATCTACAAAACAAAACTAGCATTTGATGGTTCTACAACCAAGTATAAGGGTCGATCAGTTGCAAAGGGGTATTCTCAATTTCATGGTTTGGAATACAATGAGAGATTAGCACCTATTTCAATAATGGAATCTATAAGGATAGTCTTGGGCATTGCAACTTCAAAATAGTGGGACGTATATCACATGGATATGAAGAGTTCCTTCCTACATGGTGACTTGGAAGAAGAGATCTACATGAAACAGCCTGAGGGGTACACTAATGATACTTCCTTGGTATGCAGGATAAGTAAATTATTGTATGGGCTCAAGCAAGCCCCAAGGGAATGGTATGCCAAAATGGATGCCTTCTTACTGTCATAGAGATTCGAAAGGTGCAATTCTGACTGCAATGTCTATATGCAACAGAAGGGAGGTTGCTTACTATTGATTTTGTTGTATGTGGATGACTTTCTCATCACCAGTCATTCATTTACTAGATTGAGGAACATCAAGTCAAGTTTGAGCAAATCTTTCTCTATGATAGTTCTAGGGCTATTGAGACAATTTATTGGACTTGAAGTAACTCAAAAAGCTTTAAGGATCATGATTTCATTGTTCAAATATGTAGCTTACTAGATCAAAATATTACACATGACTAATTTCAAAACAACAACTTTGTCTTTCCTATCTGGCATCATATTGGAAGAAGGTGGTTCTACTCCCTTGGTTGACAACACACTCTACATAGAACTGATTGGTATATTAATGTACTTTACACATTCGAGACTAGATTTGTCTTATATTGTTAGTGTTGTTTCAAGGTACATGCAAGAACAAGATGAGTTCCATTGGAAGGAAACAAAGATAACCCTGGACTATGTGCAGGGTACTAGAGAGTTTGGGATTCACTATTTTGCTAGTGCTTATTTACATCTAGTTGGTTTTACTAACTGAGATTGGGTTGGAGATAATACTGACAAATAATCCACTTAAGGTTTTGTTTTCATGTTGGGATCAAGACCAAAATTTTGGTAAGCGAGAAGCAAGAAACTCTTTCACTCTCTTTAGCTGACATAAAGTACAGGCGGGTTGTAAATGCCACCATTCAGGAAGTTTGGTTACATGGAACTCTAATAGAGTTTGGCATTCACACTTCTCCTTCAATATACATTTTCTGTGATAATCAAAGTGCAATTAATATTTCTAGTGATCCAGTATAGAAACAATGGACCAAACAGATAGAGGTTCATATGCACTATATTAGGGAACTAGTGCACAATGGGACCATCAGACTGCATTACTTCGCTACAAAGGAGTAGTTTACATACATTTCACAAATTATTTAACTCAGAAGATATTTGTCTATCTCATATCTTTTCTTGGTGTGAAGGCTAGTTGAGTTCCCTGGCTATTCGTTTTTAGGGGGTTTTTTGCTAATGAGGTTTTCCCCATTTCCTTAGTTTCATGAGCAATTGTTTTTTCATTATTATTGTATGGGTGACATTTGGTATCGGTTGTTAGGGCCTCAATTGTCCAAGTTTGGATTAAGGGTGGGTGTTAGTATTATTTAATAATCCTCCCTCGACCACCTTATTCATTTAGTCATTTTCCTATTTTAGGATGATTTTATCACTTTCCTAGTGTTATGTAGAAGTTGTCTAGGGTCCACTAGCACTAGATGCATCCTCATGCATGATTTTAATACCTATTGAGACCAATCCCTATATTTTAGGATCCCACTCGGTGTTCTCAAAGTCTCACCTTCATCTGAGTGGATTCAAGCTTTGATTGCCACTTTTAGTTAGCCAATTCTCCTAATGCACCACTGTAACATCCCCATCCCTCCGACTGATGAAGAGGACGCTACCATGGCATTAACCATCCAAGCTACTAGCCCCATAAACATGTGAACTCATAAAAATGCTACAATAGAATGCATTGAAGTTGAACATACATAGATGCAATTATTTATCATACGCAATGAAAGCAACACACATTCATACAAGCATTCATTTAGCATGTTCATCACATCCATTAACAGAAAATATGATTGCAGAAGTAAAATAGACAAGACTACTTATCTTGTGAAGAACTTGTTCTGCAAACAGCTACGTCGCTACAATGTTCCACCCAACCATAGGCCTGCGTGGTCCTTAATCTCTCAGCAACGCTGCCACCCCCGAGCTGGGCATGATTCTCCAAGGAATAAGGAACAAGCAGGCTTACACATAGCCAAGGATACATAAAACACAGCCAAGACAACACAGTTGGGTTTATCAGGCCATCAACAAGACAACCAAGCCAACATGGTCAGGTTTATCAAGCCATCAAGGAGTTGGGAAAGGCTAAATGCTAAGCTGGTGAGCCCATTATAGAGCTAGGAACACCTAAAATAGAACTAGCCTGACTTCTAAGACACCCACTCACACCCAACAAAAGGAATCAGTCCCTTCTCTGCTACATAGTCCCTTAGGCCCTGCCTTCCCTTCCAGTGCTATTCAGGGGTTGTGGAGAAAAAAGCCATCCCTCTAGCTCTGTCTGTGTGGCTTCCAAACACACCATTTTTATCAAGCAAACCAAACCCCCATCATTGCTCCCAACACAGTCCAAAGACCAACCATTGCATGCATGCAACTAATCAGCAATTACAGCTTAACAGGGGAAAACGACTCCAAACAGTCTGTAGCAGCCCCCAAGCGTAACAACATACACAACCAACAAACACAGGGAACATCGGCCCATTCTGCATAATCAAAGCCACTGGGGAAAACTTACGCAACCCACTATGGGGAAAGAAAATGCAGTCTCCCAACCTGTGCATGAGGGAAACTTGCACCAGACCCCAAATGTAAAGAAAACCCCAACAATCACAACATAAGGGAGACCACAGCAGCACAATGAATCTTGAGGAGAATGGTGGCAACCATAACTCACAGGAAGAACAATAGTCCCAATATCAACATCAAAATGACAGTAAATTACACGGCCATACCAGTCTGTAAGGAGATCATATAGCCTAAAACATGAATGACCCTTCACAGGAAAATCATGGATGAAAGAGCACGGCTCCCAGCTCGCTGTGTGAGTCAAAACCAGGAAAAATACTGTGCATGAGAATAATGAACAAACAATGGTCCTTGCGTGAGGATGAATAGCTCTGCCTATGCGTGTGTATGAATAGACAATGACGAGAATGCGTAGTGGTGGAGAGAATGGAATGAGAGGCGTTGTCATTCCTCTACCCATCGTGAGGTTCAGTCTGCTGGTGGAGTGTGCGTGTGGGCAAGGACCGACAATCCTGCCACACTCCACTCCTAGCCATAACTGCCCCAACTAATAGCAGCGGTTCTTAATGGTGGTGGTTGTGTAAGACAAGGAAGGTGACACATGGTTTTTTCCCTCATTTCCCAAGATTTGACATCCCCCACCCCTTATCCTGGTGAAAATCATACCCCTTCTCAATTTAGTTGCTGCGAACATAGCTGGTCAGGTTCATTTTAATTAAATATGCATATTTACATGATGACAAAACTTAATATATGCCGCATGCCCCGATATACCATCGGTGACAATTTCAACCCGAAACATAGCATAACCAATCAATGGTGGGGCCTTGGTCTTTAGCTCCGCACCATGATTATTTACAATATATACATCATATACATCTAATGCAATGGGGTCAAAACTGGGGTGTTACATTCCCCTCCCCCTTCAATAGCACTGTCCTCAGTGCTTTACAAAATCGGAACAAAATGCTACACTGGTATCGCCTCAGTGTTCTGCAGAATTTAACAAAAATGGATGTGCCAACCGCATGGCATCATCTAGCTCCCACGTAGCCTCTTCAGGTCTATAGTGCTCCCATTGCACCTTTATCTGACCTATGGCCTAGTTCCGGAGCATTGTGACCTTCCTATCGAGGATGCGTATTGGCTCGGTTTGGAACTCTCCCTCGGGTTCCACCTGAATCACATCCCAATTTATCACATGGTTAGGATCATGTACATATCTCTTAAGCAAAGAAACATAAAAAAAATTATGAGCTCTAGTACTAGCAGGCAATGCAATTCTATATGCAACTGGCCCTATTCTCTCAAGCACTTCAAACGGCCCACAGTATCTTGGTGACAGCTTGGCACAACTTCCAATCTTCAAGGAACTCTTCCTTGCTCTCACTCTGAGGTAAACATGATCCCCAACACTGAACTCCCTGTTCACCCTATGCTTATTTGCATAGCTCTTATGTCTGTCCTGTGCGGCTTTCAGATTCTCCCTGATATTTACAACCTCTTGCTCCATTTCCTTGAGCAATTTTGGTCCAAGCACAATCTTGTTCACTGGGTTATCCCAAGTCACAGGTGTCCTACACCTTATTCCATACAAAGCTTCATACGGACTCATCCCCAAGGATGCTTGCTGTCCATTGTTGTAAGAAAACTCTACCAAGTGTAAGTAATCTTCCCACTTGGTTTTTTTGTCCATCATGTACATGCGAAGCATATCTTCAAGCACCTGATTAACTCTCTCTGTCTGACCATCTGTCTGAGGATGGTATGCAGTGCTAAAGTTTAGCTTTGTACCCAAATCTGCAAACAACCCCTTCCAAAAACTGGAAGTGAACATGACATCTCTATCAGACACTATTGCCTTCGACAATCCATGCAATCTGAAAATCTCCTTCATGAAGATCCTTGTAATGTCATTCGCCTTATGCGTAGACTTAACCGGTATAAAATGCGCTCCCTTAGTCAACTTGTCTACCACAACCATGATGGAGTCATGTTGTCTCCAAGTCATCGGCAATCCTGTAATAAAATCCATGGAAATAACTTCCCATTTCCATTCTGGAACTGGCAAAGGCTGCAACAAACCTGCTGGATGTTGATGTTCAACCTTTACCTGTTGACATTTCATACACCTTGAAATTTATTCAGCCAAGTCCTTTTTCATTCCTGGCCAAAAGTACTGCTTTCTAGCTGTAGCAATTGTCTTCTGATATCCTGGGTGACCAGAATACGGAGCTTGATGGATTTCATCCATAACAACTCTCCTCAATTATGCTACATCTGGAATATAAACTCTACCTTTATAAGTGAGAAGTCCATCTTCTTCCAATTTATATCCCTCATACCTCTTCTCAAGACTTTGCTGCTACAATTTGTCTTTTACCTGCTCATACAATTCATCTCCAGTAGCATGACTAACAATCTGCTGCCTCAAATATGATTGGCAAACACTAAGAGATGCCACATGCATTTCTTGCACCTTCCTACTGAGTGCATCGGCTACCTTATTCTCTTTCCCTTTTATGTGCTTGATTTCAAAATCAAACTCACATAAAAACTCTAGCCATCTTTCTTGCCTAGCATTTAGAGTAGGCTGATCAAACAAATACTTCAATCCATAGTGATCTGTTCTGAGCTCAAATCTCCTGCATATCAAGTAATGTCTCCACATCTTGAGAGCATGTACTATGGATGCAAGCTCTAGATCATGAGTGGCATAGTTCTTCTCATGCTCCTTCAGCTTTCTTGACTAATAACATATCACGTGGTTTTCCTACATAAGGACTCCTCCAAGCCCTTGTCCACATGCATCGGTACACACCACAAAATATTTTTGTGGATCTGCAACCTTCAATACGGGTGCACTAGTGAGAAGATTTTTCAACTGCTGGAATCTTTCTTCACACCTCGATGTCCATTCGAACTTTACCCCCTTCTTTTGCAAAGAAGTGATGTCATGTGCAACCTTGGAGAATCCCTCAATGAATCTCCAGTAGTATCCTGCAAGTCCCATAAAAGATCTTACATCTATCACATTTCTTGGAGTAGGCCAATTCATAATGGCTTCAATCTTTTCAGGGTCCACAGATATGCCCTCCTCTGAGATAATGTAACCCAAATATTGAATCCTATCTCTATAGAAGTCATACTTGCTTAGTTTTGCATACAGCTGATGCTCCCTGAGCAAATTCAATGTCAATCTCAAATGCTCTTCATGCTCTTTCTCATTCTTAGGATAAACAAGAATGTCATCAAGGAAAACAAGAACAAACTTGTCCAAATACCTGCTAAAGAGACTATTCATAAGGTGCATAAATGTAGCTGGTGCATTCGTCAGACCAAATGGTACCCCTACAAACTCATAATTCCCATACCTTGTCCTGAAGGCTGTTTTATGAATGTCTTCATCCTTGATTCTCACTTGATGGTAACCAGACCTCAAGTCAATATTGGAAAATACCTTGGCTCCTCTCATTTGATCGAAGAGGTCATCAATCCTAGGCAAAGGATATTTATTCTTCACAGTAACCTTGTTCAAATGTCTGTAATCGATACATAACCTGAGTGTACCATCTTTCTTCTTTACAAACAGAGCTGGTGCTCCCCAAGGAGACACACTCGGCTGGATATACTTCTTTTCCAACAACTGTTGTAGTTGCATCTTCAATTCTAGCATTTCTGGTATACTCATCCTGTAGGGTGCCTTGGACACTGGTGCTGCTCCTGGAACAAGTTCAATAGTGAAATCAATGTCCTGCTTTGGAGGAAGCCTTGGAATCTCATTAGGAAACACATCCCTGAATTCCTGTAACACCTGATAGCCCTCCAACCTAGGAGTTTCATCTCCTAATGTCTCCAGAATATGAGCTACATACAACTGGCAACCCTTCCTACAGAACTTCTTTAACTACATTGCTGAAACCTGTCATACTGAAATCACCTTTGGAATACCTTTCACAACTACTAGGTTCCCTTCTTCATTCATGCATTTGAAAGTCTTATTATAATAGTCAAGCTTCACCTTGTGAGCTTCTAACCAATCCATTCCAATGAGAACATCATAAAAACCAAGCGGTAGAACATTCAAATCTACACGAGTGACCAATCCATTCATGACCAATGGACATTTCTCTACCACTTCACTAAATTTTCTCTTAGTTCCAGTGGCTAGCTGAACTAAGCAAGATTTTCTATGCTTTACCTTCTTAAAAGCACAAACCTCCACTACTCTAGGAGTAATGTAACTGTGCGTAGAACGAGGGTCAGTCAAAATAGAAATAGATTGTTCAACAATCTTACCTGCTACTTCAACCACAGTTGACTGGTGATCTAACTGGCGGTCCTCCAGTGCTGCATAGATCCTAGGGACTGCCCTTGCTACTTGACCCACTGTTTCTGCTTCTTGAATGTTATAAGCTGGCCTTGCATTCTCATTCTCGAGTGGACAATTTCTGTGCATGTGGGGTCCTCCACATTTCCAACATTGAAGTGGCCCTCTATTCTATTGTGGGTCCTTAGGATTTTCTCCTGTCATTCCAACTGGCTTACTCGCGGCTTGGGATGGTTGTTTCTACTGATTCCTAAAGCTAGAAGGTTTGGAACCTTTCATTCTGTGGTCAAACTTCTCATTCTTCTTGTCCTTGCATGGCTTATGGTAATTTGGTTTACCTTTGCTTTGCTCATAGCAATACTTTTCCTTCCTTATTGCTTCTTCAAGAGTTATAGGTTCATAAAACTCAATTCTATCTTTGTAAGACTGAGGTAATCCACTCAGAAAACACTAGACCTTCACTTTTTCATCTCTGATGTACCGGACATACCTCAATAGCTCTAAAAAATTATTTGCATATTCTTCCATGGTTTGTTGTCCCAATCTCAGCTCATGGAACTCCTTAATCTTGTCATCATAATACCTATCAGAGAGGTATTTCTGCTTGAAATATTTCTTGAACTGTTTCCACTTAAGTCTCCTTTCACTAATCCTCTTTACTTGCTTGAAGTGTTCCCACCAAATGGATGCTTTTCCATTCAGATTAAATATGGAAACTCTTGCCTTCATGTTTCCTAAATAATCATGCACTTGAAAGTACTTCTTTATCCCAAGAAGCCAAGCTTCGGCCTCTTATCCAGTCTTTACCTCACCATCAAATGTAGGAGGTTTAGCTTTGTTAAATTCATCTTGAGAGAGATCCCTCTGGTGTCTCTTTCTTTTCCTTTGATGAGAAGAATAACTTGAATCCTTACTGGATTCTTTAGAATCAGATGATCCACTAGAGGTCCTTCTCCTTCTCCTAGTACTACTGAAAATCCCCTGAAAAATAGTCGAAATCTACTAGGAAATCCCATGGAAAACTCAAAATTTCCTTGTGCAGGATCAGGTCTCATCCCAACTAACATTCCGACATTTCGGTAGTCCAAACAACTAACTTCCTTCGTTGTTCATCGACGGTCGGGTGCACTGTTCATTGGGAGGATAGTTCACACAACGGTGGGTAGTGATCCCACTGCGGGTTCCACGGACCCTAACTCATCGGCTGTCGAAAACTCTATCCACTAACCATCGTCGATGGCTGACGACTCCAGGACTTAGAAAAAATTTCAAAATTTCCCCCCTTTAGTCTTCCTTTTCGCCACTTGATCGGCTCCATTCTCTTCTTTTTGTCGGTGAAATAGTTCCATCAGCAGCCGCAATGGCGACTCACGTCTTCGATCTTCTCCTGATCGGTGGCCCAATCTGCTGAGGCATAACCTGATCGGTATCGACAGTCTCTTCTCGTCAGAAGACTAGTGCTCTAGGCTTCTGAAACGACGGCACACGAAACACTATCTTGTTCCAATAGTCGATGATTTCAGCCTTAGAAAAATTTTTAAACTTTTCTTTCTTTACGGCATTGGCGGTCGGAGGCCTTACCCATCGGACGCATAGTTGTCTAGTCATTTGCAATGGTGGGTGCTCGATCAACTATTTTCCGCCAATGATTTCAACACTTAAACCAAATTTTGAAACTTCCTACTGTCGAAAATCGGAACCACCAACACTGTCGCATCGGCGTTTTAGTCCCTACAGTAGCCACAATGGAGGACTATCAAACGCTAAATTCTTCCGCGGTGTCAACAAACCCAACATCTATCTTCCGCCGATGGACATTGCACAATTAGAAAATTTCCACAATTTTCCTCCCAACTATCCTTCGTCGGTTGTGCTTCCACCTAGCTCTCTGCTACATCGGAAGTCCTTCCCGCTAAGTGTTTCGGTGAACCGACAGTTCAAACACTTGGACAAATTTTGAATTTTCCAGTCATTCACTGATTTCTGCTGGGTAGAAAGAAATCCTACCTCTGTCACTGCATCCTTCATGGCTCATTCAGGCCTTTGTTGCAACATGAGCTCTGATACCACACTGTAACGTCCCCATCCCTCCGATCGACAAAGAGGACGCTACCATGGCGTTAACCATCTGGGCTACCAGCCCCATGACCATGTGAACGCATAAAAATGCTACAATAGAATGCATTGAAGTTAAACATACACATATGCAATTGTTTATCATACGCAACAGAAGCAACACACATTCATACAAACATTCATTCAACATGTTCATCACATCCATTAACAAAAAATATGATTGCAGAAGTAAAATAGACAAGACTACTTATATTGTGAAGAACTCGTTCCATAACCAGCTATGTCACTGCAACGTTCCACCCAACCATAAGCGAGCGTGCTCCTTAATCTCTCAGCAACGCTGCCACCCCCGAGCTGGGCATGATTCTCTAAGGAATAAGGAACAAGCAGGCTTACACATAGCCAAGGATACACAAAACACAGCCAACCCAATAAAGTTGGGTTTATCAGGCCATCAACAAGACAACCAACCCAACATGGTCAGGTTTATCAGGCCATCAAGGAGTTGGGAAAGGCTAAATGCTAAGCTGTTGATCCCATTATAGAGCAAGGAACACCTACACCAGAACTAGCCTGACTTCTAAGACACCCACACACACCCAACACAAGGAATCAGTCCCTTCTCTGCTACATAGTCCCTCAGGCCCTACCTTCCCTTCTAGTGCTATTCAGGTGTTGTGGAGAAGAAAGCCAACCCTCTAGATCTATCTGTGTGGCTTTAAAACACACCAGGTTTATCAAGCAAACCAAGGCCCCATCCCTACTCCCAACACAGTCTGAAGACCAACCATTGCATGCATGCAACTAATCAGCAATTACAACTTAATAGGGGAAAATGACTCCAAACAGTCTGTGGCATCCCCCAAGCGTAATAGTATACACAACCAACAAACATAGGGAACATTGACCCGTTCTGCACAATCAAAGCCACTGGGGAAAACTTACGCAACCCACTCTGGGGAAAGAAAATGTAGTCTCCCAACCTGTGCGTGAGGGAAACTTGCACCAGACCTCAAATGTAAAGAAGACTCCAACAATCACAATGTAAGGGGGACCACAACAACACAACGAATCTTGAGGAGAATGGAGGCAACCATAACTCACGGGAAGAACAACAGTCCCAATCTCAACATTGAAATGACAGTAAATTACATGGCCATACCAGTCTGTAAGGAGATCATATAGCTGAAAACGTGAATGGCCCTTCATAGGAAAATCGTGGATTAAAGAGCACGGCTCCCAGCTCGCTGTGTGAGTTAAAACCAAGAAAAATCCTATGCATGAGAATAATGAATAGACAATGGTCCCTACGTGAGGATGAATAGCTCTACCTATGCGTGTGGATGAACAATGACGAGAATGCGTAGTGGTGGAGAGAATGGAATGAGAGGCGTTGTCATTCCTCTGCCCATCGTGAGGTTCAATCCGCTAGTGGAGTGTGCATGTGGGCAAGGACTGATAGTCCTGCCACACTCCACTCCTAGCCATAACTGCCCAACTAATAGCAGCAGTTCTTAATGGTGGTGGTTGGGTAAGATAAGGGAAGGTGACACATGGATTTTTCCCTCATTGCCCAAGGTTTGACATCCCCCACCCCTTATCCTGGTGAAAATCATGCCCCTTCTCGATTTAGTTGCCGCGAACATAGCTGGTCGGGTTCATTTCAATTAAAGATGCATATTTACATGATGACAAAACTTAATATATGCCGCATGCCGCGATATACCATCGGTGACAATTTCAACCCAAAACATAGCATAACCAATCAATAGTGGGGCCTTGGCCTTTAGCTCCACACCATGATTATTTACAATATATACATCTAATGCAACGGGGTCAAAACCGGGGTGTTACAACCACTTTTGCATGGGAATTGTATGATTTAAGGATAAAGGTGCATTTTCTCACCTACCAAACTCAGTTAATTGTTTCTTAACTAATTTAGTTTTCTGTAGTTGCACTAGTGATGTCTATAGTGGTTATTTTTCCTAAGTTAGTCATATTTATAGTCAAGGATTCTAATCACTTCTAAGATATTCAAATTTTGTCCTTTGTACTATGTATTGTTCATACATATAGTAATGAATATTTTTACCATTTTATTGCTTCCAATTGGTGTTTCTTTCATGTTTAATTTCAGAGTGCATTTTTATCAATTTTTACACTACAATTCATCTTTCTTCCTAATTCTTTCACTATGAGGTATTATTCATCCTAATGATCTCATGTGATTCATAATTTCACATTTATGTCCCATAAGAATATCCTTTTGTTGCACAGTTTCTCATGAAGAACCTTAATTCCATATTTTGTGAGTGGTCTTTTATTCTTCATCATATTTTTTAGAAAGTATTTGTAGGTTCCCTTGGTTCGTCATTGCTTCATGAAATTTTATAATCTTTAAGAAATTCCTCAATCCTTCAAGTTATCATTCATGAATTCATTTGTATCATTGCTTCATGAAATTCTATAATCTTGAGGAGATTCCTCAATCCTTCAAGTTATCACGCACAAATTAATTTTTAGAGAACTTCTCCTTCCACCTTTCACTCCTTTTTTTAGCCCATTTTTTTTTTTTAATTTCCTTAAATTTTATTGTCAGTGTTTTCAACACTATTTTTACAACTTGTAGATGAATCAATCTACTTAAATTCAACCTCTTCAGAGCCAATTCTACACGCTTCTTCTTGATTACACACACTTGTTCTTTATTGTAGATCAAATCTGCCTACCCAACCTACAAAGGGCCAACTGACTCACTGATGTCGGTAATTCACAAAAACATGGGTTTCTGCCCCTTTAATAACTTCTAACATCTTGGGTTGTTGCACCAAATAACTTCTTACAATTTTTCTTTAAATCTCATTTAAAGGAAACACACTACTCAAGATTACAAGTTCAATAACACAACGAGTGCAACTATCCATATCAACAATTAACCATTAACCATTAACCAACAACTAGACATTAATCATGTAGCCAACAACAATTCAACCATACAACTAACCACCAGAATTTAATCCAACAACTATATAGTAATTAGAAAACCAACATCTAACTAAGATTTAAACAATTCAACAAAGACTGCATAATTTTAATCTCCACACCCAAAAATCACAAACATGTAAGGTGTATAATTTTTTATGGAACTAGCTTAACAAGCCATTAGTTAACTCCAAAAGTTATTAGGAACTCAATTGCCCTTCTGCTTTGAGAAAAACAAGATTCTTACTTGCAACCATAAAATATAATACCCTATTTACCTGGGTCTTTTGAAACCTTAATTATTTCTATCAAAATCCTCTTCATTAAGCTCCAACTCCTCTTCTTCTCCTTTTCTTCAAATGGATGATTTCTATCTTTTCTCCATAAAAACCTTTTTTTCTTTTCTCGCGGGAACAACAACCTCCCAATGGTATATCCAAGATCTTGCAAGATAGATATACCAATAAGTTATGACTTTTTAGGGGCCGATATGTCCCAAAGCCCATTGGGGTGAGCCTCTATCCCAGGGATGGCCTATGCTTCAAGCCTTGTCACAACAGGGTAATGAATAACCCTACCCCTCATGTCTACACACTTTATTTTACCATTGGCTGTGTCCCTATTTCGTATTTGGACTTCTCTATACATGAGGACCTTCTTTATGTTGGTCTCCCTTTTCTTTCATTCCCTTCATGTGCCAACTTTCGCGCTTCATTTAGTAGACCATGACTCCTCTCATTCTTTACACATCGTTCTCTTCACATGGCCTCTACTTCTCTAGCATGTATCTAGTCTCTGCAATGACTTTATTTTCTTGGATGCCCCTTCTTCCTTGGATGTGGCCTCTTATCTTCACTCATGGCCTACTCGACCACGTTCACCACATTGTGTATAATTAGAAAGTTTCCCATGCACTGCACTCAAATGTTAGAAGCTCTCTTCACTCATCAACCATTTCAGTGACTTCAACAAGATACTAAAATGATTGGCTTAATTTATTTTAAATAAAAAAACTCATTTCATAGGAACGAGAGTTCGAATCTGCATACTCTGTATTGAAAAGTGCAATTCATGTCAAAATGGAAAAAAAAATCTATAAAGTAAAAAGAGATGTTTCAAAGAGGGAGAAGGAACAGGGAACAACTTCAAACACTTTCACAACGTTAAACATAGGAGGGATCTAGGAGTAATACATAGGGACAAAATCAAGCCTAATTGTATTTAGAGACTAATTCCCACTAAGGAATAAGGACAACACCTTATTGCATGCCCCTTAGATAACCCTCTTAAGTGATTAAATTTTTGACCTACCCCCATCGAAAACTGCAACTTCTAAGTAAAAGTAATGCATACCTTTAAACTTGTTATATGGAACGAAGTGCTAGTAGGTAGAAGCATGAACACTGCTTCTCATCCTGTAATGTTACCATTGTACACCTTTTATACAACATGTTCACTCATGTGTAGATTGATTGGCAATCATTTTTCTTGTCTCTGTGCACTCATACCAACACATCAAATAGCCCAATAAAATAATCAACAAGGTCAATTCTCTCTCTCTCACACACTCACTCTCTCTCTTTCTCACACACAACTAATAAAACCATTATATCTGACCTCAATCTAAAGTCTACTTAACCTTTCCTTTCACACTTAATAAATCATTGATAGCAACATAACTATAGTAATAAACATAAATACTAAGATGAATTGATGAATTTGATACATATCATCACTTGAAGCATCCAATAAAAACTATACAAATACAGTAATTATAATTAAACTTAATAATCAAACTTATGAATTTAATACATATCATCACTTGAAACATCAAATAAAAACTATGCAAATAGAGTAATTATAATTAAACTTAATAATCCAAAGGTATATATATATATATATATATATATATATATATATATATATATATCCTCAAGCAATACGTTATGATTTATAATCATGTTTAAAAAAAGGGCATTACAGTAGTAATGGTGTACAACCAACATGTGTTTATATGTGATGTCGTTTCTGTCAATGTTTAGTTCTCTGCCACATTCATGTGTGACTGGTTTTTCAATCCACATATGTGGTGATAATAAAAGCACATATTTGATTTACATTATTGATTTATTATGTGCACGGTACACCCAATTTGAAATGAAATTAACGATGACTATGATGCCGTTTATAGTTGTCATCGTCGACCCTACAAAATTACCAATATTTTAATTATGGAATTTCCTTTATGGGATTACACTTCATCTCTGCGCATCTATGATGGTGAATTTTAGATCCTTTGACTTAGTTGTAAGTGATATGATGATTCGCATGTTTGAGGTGATGCGTTACTGGTTTTTATGATTGATGCAAAATCATTATGAAATTTGTGGTTTTGCTCAGTTTTCTATGTAATCCACTTTATTCTTAACACTTTCAATTCTTCTACTTAATACTTGGGCCACACTTTTGGTTAGCACAGTGCTAGATGATGCTTTAGTACAACGTTAGGTAATGTGCAATCAAGTTTAAGAAAGAGGGGAAGAAGAGAAGGAGGGAAAGAAATAACGCTACAAAAGATAAAAGAGAAAAGAAAAAAGTGAAGAAAAAGAAGAAGAATAGAAAAAAGGTCGAAAAAAGAAAGAGGAATAAGAGGGAAAACAATGACACTAAGAAAAGGAGGAATAAGAGAGAAGTAGAATAAGAGAAGAAATGGAGAGTGAAAAGAAAAGAGAAAGAGAAGAAGAAAGAAGAGGAGAAGGAAACATGGAATAAGAAGGGGGATCTTCGGAAACAAGGAAAAAGATGAAAAGGAAGGAGGATGAAGATGAAGTGGAATGAATTTGATAATTTAAAGAGGAAGAGATAAGAGGTTAAATGCATACCCAATAAATCACTATATTTTTTCATTTTTTATTTATTTTATCGTACATTTTTATATGTAAAAACAAACTTATAACAAAAATACCTCTAAAATATCTAAAACCACAAATTTGTAATTAATTCCTTAAAATCTAAACATTTTCCTCAACAAATATTTTCCAAATAAACCTCAAACAACACAAATATAAAATTAAACACGCTCCCATAAACTTGAAGAAAGGATTTGCAGAAAAATGAAAAAAAGATTTGGGGAAAACTGAAAAGGATAGTATATTCTAAACTTTTATCCAAATGGGTTAATCTAATTATTCTCTACTTAAACGAAAGACTGACCACATTTTTTTAGAGAACAAATCCACATAAGCTCCAATAATAAAATCTCACAAGAAAAATTGAGAATGAATCCAAGAAAGTGACATGAAATTCACTCACATGAGAAATGAAAGAGAAGAATAATGCATCAATAAGACTTAGTGTCCTTTTTTAATGTGTCTCATAGTTGTATCTCTTTCATGCTTCGTACTTGCCTCTTGGCTAAATTTAAAACTTGGACATCAATGAGACATTAAAGGATGCTAAAGACATAAAAAAAAAATTGATGTGAGTAAGTCACATAAAAAATAAGTAAAATCTATGAAAAAAGAGAATGCCCAATTGGGATGCATAAAATATTCTCATGTGTCTTTTCTTCTTCTTCTTTTTCTATGGAAGGATTCTAAATTAAGACTAAAATCACCGTATTGTATTATTTTGATTAAAAACTGACATGAGACATATTCTCCATATTATATATTCTAGAATATACCTCATAACTCTATAAAATTAGAAAATGTTTTTCAATGAATAAAATATAATAGATAGTTCATACATAATTTATCGGAAAGAATATATGAAAGCACTTTCTTTCTATTAAATATATGTATGTCTTGACCAACTACATAAGAGTGTTTTTCCCCTCAACTATAGATCTCAACTAAAGGTAACACCCACAAACTAAGGTATGAAAGAAGGATACAATTTTCCTAGATGTATGTATCACAATTTGAACCCAACACAATATTGTAGAGATCAAACAAAACTAATTACATCGAAAGGCATACATATCTTAGAAGGTTGGGGTGGAATACTATTTATGTTTTTTTCATTTATGGATGAGAATGAGACACGTGTACTATCTAGATTGATTCTATGGGCGTCATCCAAAATTCATAATTAACAATTATGAGAAAATAAAAAATAGCTCATGTGATACCTGCACTTTGTGGTAGTTGGAAAAAAATAAATGATAAATAGCTCATGTGATAACTGAACTTAATGGCATGGTAATGTGTAGTCCATGTGACAGTGGAACTCCATCTAGCAACTAGAAGTGGAGCCAATGTGAATAAGGTTTAGTAAAACTGCATTTTATAGCTGGGAGTTGCAGTAATGTGTAGTTTGTGTGATAGTTGAACTCCTAATAAACTCCTCTAAACTCCTAATAAATTCCTCTAAACTCATGTGATAGTTTCACTTAGTGGAATGGTAATGTGCATCTCATGTGACATTCAAACTCCACATGGAATTTGATAGTCGAGTTGATGTGCATAAGGCTTAGTTGAACTTTGTTTGGAAGCTAGTAGTTGAGATAACTCAGAGTTGTTATATTAAGCGCAATAGCTTTACATTAACTTTTAAATTAACCATTAGATACAACTATTATCTTAACTCCAATGATGATACAACTATGAGCTTAACAACCACAAATTAAGTGGTTATATTATATTAACTATTAGATACAAGTAATTGACACATTATTTAGGAAAACAACATTTTCAATGTGTCAAATATATGCCTATCGGCGTATTCCAAACATATTATTTTTATTAATATGGCTGTTGCTAGTAATAATGACGATAACGATAATGATGTATTCAAGGTTACAATCTACCCAAACACCATATTACACCATATTAGTATATGAGACTCCCTTGATTGTGGGACAAAGAACCCCCTCTGTGAAATGATTTGATTATTTAGTTTACAAAAGTGTAAACACACAATATGAATCTTTAAACATATCCACTAATACTCGATCTTTCATCTAAAAGATTTTATCTTAAGTGCTATCTAACTCAAAATTAGAAAATCACTTCTTTCAATTACTCCTTTTATAGCCATTCATTTACTTGGTTAGTAATTAAAAAAAAACGGTTATCAAACATAGATAGATAACTAGCTAGGAGAATATTTGATACTATTGTGGCCATGTAAATTTAACAAACAAGATAATCATTAACAACTCCATCATGGTTAACTCTTTTGCATCTCAACATGGTTAGACTATGGGTTACTTTGTGTAGCCATCTTAATTATTTATTCTAATTTTACAACATAATTCCTCTCCGAGAATTATGTCAAAACAAAATACATAATTGCAACATAATTGTACCGATAGATGTTTTTATTTGAGATTTGGGGTGACTATGGCATATGATTTTTCATCTATGGATGAGAATGAGACCAGCGTATCGTCGAGATTGATTCTATGGCAATCGTTCAAAATTCAAAATAAGCAAATGAAAAAGGGAATATAAAAAATAACTGGTAGCTAGTTGATGAATGGATAACTTGTAGCAATGCATTCCATAACTCATAGTTGGTGAATGGATAACCAACAGTTCATGGAAGATAACTAGAAGAATGTGAGATAAAAATAAAAAGAATATAAAAGAAATTGATAATTGATAAATGGATAATTGGAAGAATGTCGGTGATAACATGTAGCTAGGCATGAGTAACTCACAGTTAAACCCATTTAACTAGAAGAATATGAAAAATAAAAAATAAATTCTAAACCATTCTCCATTTTATAACTATTTCTTAACCATTTAATCCCTATTAACATGATCCAACCATAAACTATATAAGTATGCTAGTTTCTAAAACACATAAAACACATATATGTAACCTAATTTTTAGAAAATTAAAACATAAATAAAGCATTGATGTAACATGGGTAAATAGTGATGCTATATCTCATATTCTTAAAGAAAATAAATGTGCAAAGGACAAGGATAAAATATTGTATTAGGTGGGAGATGACATGGAAAACTTTAATGGATAAAGGAATCATGGCTCAAGTCAAAGCGTACTATGCCCCAACTTCCAATTATCTTCACTCAACCATAGACACGTGGGCGATAATAAATGGTATTCACTAACTTAACAATCATGGGCATACCATTCATGTATACATGGTTACATTTACTCATTGCCATACATACATTTTTTCTCATTTTAAACTTACAATATATTCCTCTTTTTATTAATTAACATTGCCCTTAAATATATATGAATGAGAGAGACTAAAATCCGACATGTGAAAACAACTTAAAATATGTCATGACTTATAATCTAATCAATCTTTAGCCATTACTCCACATTATGGATTTGTTTAACATTTCGGGATATTCACATCACGGTCTGTTTAAAACTTGACAAATGATTATGATTATGTTATTGTTTATTTATATAATTTAATCAAAAGAGGATATTAGAGCATTCAACACAAGTCGAGTCGTTATGTAGATGACATTTTTTTAAGATCTTCCTTAAAGAAATCCTCATATATTAATATATGAGGTAATATATTAAGGTTATGATGGCTTTTACATATAGGTGTAGAATTTTTTGACTTATTAGTTTCTACCATACTTAGTAGGTATGAGTTTTTCATGGACTTTAGGGGTAAGAGGTGGAAGGAAATCATTTCCAAAGCAGATTACAACCAACGATTTAAGCTGGATGATTTTAGAGCCAGTGTCCATTTTAAATCCTAAGGGACGAATATAGGACTTGAGTAAATCATAGATGTAGGGGTCATCAAGGCTGACAGAATACTTAGGAAAGATAGTACCAAAAAATGGGCCATTGTGCAAGGGGCCTTCAAAACCTCCAATTAAAGCATCAGCAAAATCTAAGTGGCAGGTATCCAAAACACAACGTAAGGAATAAACATTCATATAGGGTCGGACTAACGAACCAAGTCTTAATTTGACAACGCCTAGATGCGCATATTTGTAATCTTTTGTTTTTTCCCAGTCAATTGGGTCTTTGTCAATTAAATTAATGTGAATGGGCTCTTCTTGGTCAGTGAAGCTGATGTCCAAAGAACTGATTTTTATTTGTGTGCAGGATTTATACTGCCACCATTTCATTTTATAAACCTCAGAAGGTAATATCTCGGGTAGTTTCCAGTCAGGGGAAGGTATTGTATCATCGATGGTTATTATGGATGATGAAGCTCCAGAAGTCTGAAAGGAAGATTTTCTTTCAGTTAAAGAAATAGTAGTTTGATTTGTAGATTGGCAGTCCAGGGATGTAATCCCTACAGAGTCCATTGAAGAATCCATGGAACACTTACTAGAATCAGGCAGTAAAGGAATAGTTTGGGGCTTAAGGATATCCTACAGGTCTCCCAAGAGACAACACTAATGGATTTACAACGTCTGTAACTAAGACTATAACCCCAAAAAATTGAAACAGGCTTGGATATCACAACTATTCCACATGGATACTTTTACAAAAATAAATGAACTCTGTTCCCAGAATGCTTTAGACATAGAAATATTTCTCGAATATCATACTGAAATTTTATTATAAGAGCTTCTGAAACTTACAAGTAGAAGTAGATGATACAAATTTCGCATTGGCTCTGATACCAAGAGACGCCAATTATATTCCAATTTTATTTATAGGTACGCCGATTTTTTTAACTTTCGTTGATTTTTTTAAACACAAATTGTTATTTTAGTAATGACAATGATGGTGGTTTTTAATTGAATTTAAATTTGATTTATCGAATTTTAAGAAAAAATACAAGATACAGATTATTTGATTTGTTTACAAATATTATTTTTATACTCAAAAAGTTTGAAGATGAATGTTTCTAGCTTGTTATAGTTTTGAGGAGCTAGAAGGTTAAAAAGTTCAATATTGGAGAAAAAAAATTGGAATTGAAATTTAATGTGGGTGTATGCAAGACATTTTACAAGAAAAGGATTTTAATCTTCAATGTTCATAAACTCATATAGATGGAAAATCCATTCAGCCCAAAGAGTTTTTAAGGGTTGTCCAACACCCAGTTTCACTATAAAGCTCATGAAACTTCGTTATAATCTTGACAATATATTTCTTCATTAAACTTGTTAAAATAGAAATATAATTTTAATCATTAAAATATAATAAGATTGAATCTATTCACTTAACATAGTAATGAAGATATTGATCAAATAACCAAAATATATATAAACCTGATAATATTTTGTAAAACATCTGAACACATTAAACAAATAAATAAGAAATTTGGAATTGATAATACCACTTTAACTTAAATTTAAAAAAAATGTGTGGACAAAATTTGAGAGAAAGTCTTAATTATGTAATTCAAAGACTTGATAAATATATGTTAGACTCTTCAATATTTCCAAATATTATTGATTAAAATCTTCCAATACATGCTCACTTTCGTGAGTGATCTACATAATTGAAGACTCATGTCCATTCATAGAAAAAACATTGATGCCTTCATCTGAAATACTTGTTTGATCAGCCTACTCTAAACGCTAGGAAAGCTAGATGGTTGGAGTTTTTATGTGAGTTTGATTTTGAGATCAAATACATAAAAGGAAAAGAAAATAAAGTGGCTGATGCACTCAACAGGAAGGTGCATGAAATGCATGTGGCATCTCTTAGTATTTTCCACTCAAATTTGAGGCAACAGATTGTTAATCATACTGCCGAGGATGAAATGTATGTGTAGGTAAAAGACAAATTGCAGCAGCAAAGTCTTGAGAAGAGGTATGAGGGATATAAATTGGAAGAAGATGGACTTCTTACCTATAAAAACATAATTTATATTCCAACTGTAGCAGACTTTAGGAGAGTTGTTATGGATAAGATCCATCAAACTCCCTATTTTGGTTACCTAATATATCAAAAGACAATTGCTACAGCTAGAAAGCAGTATTCTGGCTAGGAATGAAAAATGACATTGCTGAGTATATTTCAAAGTGCATGAAATGTCAGCAAGTGAAGGTTGAGCATCAACACCCAGCAGGTTTGTTGCAGCCTTTTCCAATTCCAGAATGTAAATGGGAAGTTGTTTCCATGGATTTTATTACAGGGTTTCCAATGACTTGGAGACAACATGATTCCATCATGGTTGTGGTGGACAAGTTGACAAAGGAAACACATTTTATATCAGTCCAGTCCACTTATAAGACTGATGACATTGCAAAAATATTCATGAAGGATATTTTTAGATTGCATGGATTTCCTAAGGAAATAGTTTATGATAGGGATCCCAGGTTTACTTCTAAGTTTTGGAAGGGTCTGTTTGCATATATGGGTACAAAGTTGAAATTCAGCACTAGCTACCATCCTTAGATTGATAGTCATATAGACAGAGTGAATAAGGTGCTTGAAAAAATGCTTCACATGTATGTAATGGATAAACAAACCAAGGGGGAGGATTATTTACACTTGGTATAATTTGCATACAATAATGGAGAGAAAGCATCATTGGGGATGAGTCCATATGAAGCCTTGTATGGAAGAAGGTGTAGGACACCTATGACTTGGGATAATCCACTGAATAGGATTGTGCTTGGTCCCAATTTGCTCAAGGAAGTGGTGCAAGAGGTTGCAAAGATCAGGCATAATCTCAAAGTAGTCCAAGACTGACAGAAAAGCTATACAGATAAGCGTAGAGTGCACAGATAGTTCAATGTTAGGGATCATGTTTACCTCAGAGTGAGGGTGAGGAAGAGTTCCTTGAATCTTGGAAGTTGTGCAAAGCTATCACCTAGATATTGTGGGTTGTTTGAAGTGCTTAAAACAATAGGGCGAGTTGCATATAGACTTGCATTTCCTACTATCACTAGAGCTCATAATGTTTTTCAACTCTCTTTGCTTAAGAAATATGTACATGACCCTAACCATGTGATTGATTATGATGTGATCCAAGTGGAACTCAAGGGAGAGTTCCAAACTGAGCCATTATGCATCCTCGATAGGAAGGTCACCATGCTCCACAATCAAGCCATGGGATAGGTAAATGTACAATGGGAGCACTACGGTCCTGAGGAGGCTACTTGGGAGCTGGAGGATGCCATGCAATTGGCACATCCATTTTTGTTCAATTTTGCAGAGCACTGAGGTGGTTCCTGTTATCTCCCAAAATAAATTTATTTTGACAGTATGAAGAATTTGATTTATGTAATGAAAGATCTGAGGATGACTAACAAATTGAAGGTCTCCATTTTTTATATGGTTGAAAAATTTGGAAGTTATAGCTTTCGGTGGCTTAGGCGAGGCTTTTAATAGCTCATTAGCCACCAAAAGGTTGTGTTTCGGCAGTTAACGGTTTAACGCAGGATAAAAGTAAACCACCGAAAGTGGGCCAGAGCAAGTAAAATGCAAAAACACTTTCGATGGCTTAGGTAAGATTTCAAATGACTCATTAGCCACCGAAAAGTGTTGCTTTCGGCAGCTTAGGGAGAAGACCAAGAAGTATTTTAACCGCTGAAAGCAGGCAATGAGCAACATTGGTAAAGGCGCTTTCGGTGGCTTAGGCGAGACTCTGGACAGCTCATTAGCCACCAAAAGGTGATTCTTTCATAAACTTATCAAACATTTCAAAGCAAATTTTAACTGCCGAAAGCAGGAAAATAAGTGTCAGGGAAAAAGCGCTTTCGGTGGCTTAGGCGAAAGCTCGGACATTTCATTAGCCACTGGGAGGACGGGTTTTCGGTAGCTAAAAGTGTTTTTTGGCAAGGCCACTATCTGCTGAAATTTGGGTTTCACAGCGACATCGAGATAATGGTTTTGGTGGCTTAGGAGAAAGGGATATCACTTCATTAGCCACTGAAAGCCATCTTTTCGGTGGATAGTAGACAAACGTTCGAAGGATATTAACCACCAAAAAGGTAAAATGTGGAAACGGTTAGAAAGTAGTCAAATCAAACCCCGTTAGCAAGATAAACAATTAGTGAAGGGCGTGACAAACCACCAAAAGGACTTGAGGATGCATAACTGTGTCTAAGAATAAGTGAAGGAGGTTGTTATAAAACTGAAAAAGGACTGATAGGATTGGAAACCCTCATTTTTCTTCCACATGTACAAAACAACAACATATGAGCTCACCAAGTATCCAGGATGATTTGTAATATGATTGTTGGGAAAAGGAAATTGAGAAGATCAACTACTGCCATCACCTTATGACCTCAACATCCATCATGACAGTAAAAATCCTCATAATCAATGCCAAAAACTCCAGCACATTTCATTTTCGATCTTAGCTTTCCTCTCCACCAAGAAAAACATCTCTAAGAAAGCATCCTGCTAATACACTGTCATACAGATCTTAGAATTATTTTTGCAGGTACCCAGGACTGGCATTCATCAAGATGAGGAAGGGAGGACCTGCTCTCAGGCAAGAGTTGGGAGATATCAGCTATTTGGAAGCACATCCATAGGTCTGTAAACTCTTCCAAGATGTTGGCTGCTACATGTTTTGTGAAAATATACAAGGTTCCCATCAGCAGGAGGATGAGGAATTTTCCCTCTCATTTGATGTTTCAAAGGCAGTCATAGGCAAAGAAGAATTTCACATAGATGAATCCCTAATCACTGAAGTGACTGAACTCCATGGCACAGGAGAAAAATGGTTCAAAACCACCATACCAAAAGATGTAGAGTTTAGGTCTTACCTAATGTTGCAATGACCAACAGGAACAAGCTGCTACATAAGTCTTACCTAGAGTAGAGAGAAAGATATGTTTTCCTAAAGAGACTGAATACAAGGTACCTAAAAGAAAATACTAGATTGTACAGGATTATTAGGCTCCAAATACTGTAGCTGAAGAAGTCCAAGGCAAACCCTAGTAGCTACCCTATGTTGGAAACCCTAGCTGAAGCTACAGTTAGCCTTCAGCCTGCAGAAACTAGCCAGGTTTCTATTAACCCTCCTAGCACAGAGCCTGCTGAAGAAGAAAGCTGAGCAGACATACCTAAAGGAACTTTTTTGGAAGAAACCTAATAATTTTTGGAAAACAAGGCTTTTGGTGGCTTAGGCAGATGCTAGGGCAGTTCATTAGCCACCAAAAGCGTCGCTTTCAGTGGCTAATGGTTCCCACAATGTGGCCTCTTAACCACCGAAAGCAAACAGAGGCTTAAAATTAAATTTTGGCTCGTAGGACCAGTTTTGGGTGAATATAGATGGCTCAAGGACAAATTCTAAAGATGAAAGACGCAGAAGAAAGCATCAAGAAAGGTCTATTTCAGTTGTACTATGACATAACAGTGGAAGAGGTCACCAATACCTAGCTGTCAAAAGAAAACAATGACTTAACCAGCGGAGGGCCAGTAGCAGTGATTTTCGGCAGTTACCTCAGTTATCTGAAGGTTCATACAATGAACTAATTCTTCAGTTAGTTAGACAAGTAGTTAATTAATATTTTTAAACCTAATTTGCAAAAAACTATTATTTTGTTTATTTTTTGTAAAAACAGGTCCAAGTTTTCAGGATTTGTATATTTTGTAAAGGCTATAAAGCCTAAGACTTATTTTATGGAAAAGGTTCGACTTCGGGGACTTGTAGACCATAGTATTGTCAGCTTCTCATTTTGCTCATGATTTAATATAAGCTCTTTTGTTATCATTTGTTCAGCTTCCATTTCTGTCTTTTTTGTGCTTATGCTTGAATGTGTATTCAGGTTAAATTCAAGTTGATTAATCACTGATAGTTGTCACCCTATTGGCATATTGATGTGATTTAAATTATACGTACCATCCTTATCATGATTTATCCATTTATATGCATCTATTTTATGTGTAAATCTACCATCCTGATGAGTTCTCCATCCCTACACCTTATTGTCAACCTCTAAATAGTGGTAACTAAAGCCTTGTACCTGATTGAGTTTCATGCATGTCTTGAGAGTGGGAGGTCATATAGGTCACATGAATTGATCCATATTAGAAAACCCTAAACATATTTAAGTTACCAGGCATCCTCGAGCTACAACCTAGAGGATTTTCCTGGAGTGATAACATATCCAGTGTAGCATTTTTGTTCAATTTTGTAAAGCACTGACAACAATGTTGTTGTGAGGGGGAAGGGAATGTAACACCCTATTTTTGACCCCATGGTATGAAGATTTTCCATGATGTATATATTGTATTTGAATCATGGAAAGGAGCTAAAAGCCAAGTCCCTTACATTGATTGATGTTTTGTTGATAGGTGATCAAGGTTGATACCTATGGTTTTGGTGCTAAGTCAAGCACATCATGTAAACACACCATTTAATAAAAATACCACAGCTAGCTATGCACTGCAACGTGAAAAGAGATGGGGGCATGATTTCATAGAGGAACAAAGAGGGATTAAACTAGCAAATTCTGGGTGAGTGATTGAAGGTTCAATCCTCACAAAACCTAGTCTAATCAGCATAAAAAATTTCATTGTTTTGTTCTCTAAGTCACCTAAGTAAACACGAGCTTGGAATTAGATCCTTTTGGATATAAATTTTGTGCTCGCTAGCCAAGTTAACTACCCTGCTAGTTGATGCTACAAAATCCTTGCTGATCATCAGATCCGTGTCCTCACTAGATCAACGGTGGAGTCCAAATTTGGGAAAGTGAATTTAGATAGAAATTTCACACATGCCAGCTGAGTTAAATACCATGCTAGTTGAATCTATGAAATCATTGTGGGTCATTGGATCTATGTCCCCACTAGATCAAGGGTGGAATCCAATCTTGATGAAGTCGATTACATTGGAATTTCACGCACATCAAAATTTTGTTAAATCGTGATAGTTGAATCAGCGAAATAGTTGTGCATCGTAGATATGTTTGATGGTTGATCCCAGCCATAGATTTGTTCAAAATTTACGCGTTCGTTAACTCATGCACTCTTGTTCGTCCTTATGCTCGGTCATTTGATTTTCTGGCAGGAAACTGGTTGAGGAAGTTAATTCCTTGGGTAGAGCAAGGCATGGCAGTCGATTTTGTGATTGAACAATCATGCAATTGCAGAAGTTGTTTTCTTACTTTTGAAGCAACTAAAACCAGAGATTGCATGCCTAGGATGTCAACCTGTTTGTCATCTAAACATGGTGGCCATTTTGTTCATTCGACCATTTGATCACTCATCCATTGTTCACTCTTCGGAGTTGCAGGGAATTCTCTATTAGTAGTTGTGTAGTGTGGTTCACTATTTGGAGTTGTTCAACCCATCTATCTTGTGTTATAGAGTGGTCTACAAACTCGTTCCTCTATTTTATAGAGTGAGTGAAGCTTGTGTTGTCATGTTTTCCCTGTGGTTTGCTGTGTTGTGCACCCTAGTTTGGGTCTAAACTGTATGCAAGATTTAGGAGAGGAAGAGACATAGAATGTTCTTGTTAAACCTAGTGTGGAACCTCACAATAAGATAAGAGTCAATGGTGAGTCTTCTCGCACATCCTAAAGAGAACTTGAAGGGAAGGTGTATTCTGAGGGACTCTGGAGCAAAGAAGGAAACACTTCCTTATATTGGGTGTGTAGGAAATGTGGATGTGAGGCCAAATAGATCTTGTGAAGGTGTCCTTAGCTCTATGGATGAACTTGCTACCTTAGTTGTTCTTCTTTTCCACTTCCTTAGCAGTTTGATAAACCTAAAGCAGATTGGCTTCGCTAGGAAGGCTATGAAACCTATTGGCGAAACCCACCAACAAAGCTTCATCGATAAGGGTTCCCACTTTATCGATGCCCTGCAGTGCAACCTCCCTGAACACTAGCCTAGATGGGTTTTACCCTGCCCAACAACATCTACGGAGCATACGAGGTCTCACCCGAGGCGTTTAAGGGAGAGTTGTCGAAACCAAGTTTTCGACAGTGGGAGAGGAGGATATGGGGATCTGACAGAGGGACACCATAACTTATGCAATCATCACACAGTATCACAATATTGCAACGATATTATAGGAACATCAATACTCATAGCGCATCATAGATTGCATCAACATAAAAGCAATAGATCGCATCAATATAGCAGAAAGAGACTGAATCATATCTATATTATGCCATTGTAACAAAATGAAGGTACAACATCATAACATATATATAAAAGCAGACAATAATTGATCCATACTCATCGCATCATATTAAGCTTGCATAAATATACCGCATTACTCAATTCTTCTCCAAAACCGGAGACTGCATACATCAAGAAGAAACCCAGATAGAATCACAGTGAAGATAGAAAATTCTCCATGAAACGGATCACACCAGATTTGTCCATATAGTCTCGCACAATCACATACAATAGCTCTCTCCTTCCCCCCTCATCTCTCCTAAAATAGAGATATAAATAGGCTTATGCCTTTACATCAAGGGTCCACTACTAACTGAATTCTAACCGCTACGGGCCTATTGCACCAAAAATTGGTCAAAATATACATAAAATATTCAAAAAACGGTTATTTTTCCACTTATCATGCTAATTTTCCCTTGCACAATACCGCATGAGCTTCTGTAGGTGCCGTGATGTTGCACAACTCACTCACCCCAAACCCCTTGCCAACAGTCTCCCAACACAGTTTTGTGGCTCTCCCTCGAGCTACGTCAAGTTGATACGGTGCGCATCGACATTTTGTCTTTAAAATCTTCAAATTACTGCGCAATTTCATGAACCTGCAGCTGGACATTACTGGCGATACTTTGACAATTAGTCAAAGTTTTCTGGATAGGGTGCTCCTCACTAGCCTTACTGTCGACCGTCTGTTGATTCTCTTGAACAACCTAGAACATGGCGACAGCCTTAACAACCAACTATCCACCAATTTCTTGGAATTCATCTAGCTGCTCACATCATTTTTGTTGGCTCTCTTGTGCCCAGGAAGCTTGCTACTATAGATCCTTTAGTTCTGTAGCCTGGGTGATCTGCACCATCAGCGACATGGCCTTCAATTACATCTTCAGGGTTGTCAGTTGGCCCTCTGCCTCTTGCACCTGAGCAGTCAATTGATCTAGTTGCTCATCCTGAACAATACTTTTCCAAAACTACATGGTCGCATCCATAATAGTTTTGGCCTCTTGCTCCATGGTGTCGAATTGAGTGGCAATTTATTCAATGGAGTTCTTGCACTCTGCAACCTGTTTCGGTGGTTTTGTGGGTTGCACCTGTGCCTCGAGCAGCAAGTTATGATGCTAAAGTTGAACTAGATTTTTCCCCAAGCGCTTAGCCTTTTCGACTAAGGTGAGCCCTGTGGTGTTGTAAAAAATGTTTTGGCAGGAATCAGAAATATCCTTCTCAACTTCGCTGCACCTCGTGCATAGTTGTGCCTATTCAACAGTCAGGAGGTCTTGTGCCTTCTTAAGGTCGGTAATCTCTTCAGCAACCTTCCGCTGCAACTTGGCCTGTGTCACCTTCAACTAGTTCATTTCTTGTAACTTTTCCTTTGCCAACTGCACATAGACCTAGTGCAACTCCTTTGCTTCCTTCTGCAGCTTCTTAGTGGTATTACGGGACTGAACATAGCCCTCAGCCAAATCTTTTTTCTATGTTTCCCACTCTAGTGTGGCACCATGCTGCAACTCAACCAACTCTATGACTGATAGTTTGTTCATATCCAAATTCACGCTCCAGATTGGGTGCAGCTGCTGGTGAACTTCTTAATTGCCGGCGTCGATCGCAGTCAGGGGAACTTGCACGTTCCTGGCTCGGGGCTTAGTGTTGATCGACAGGCTATCCTGCAACAGAGGTCTTGTTGATGGTTGTTTGGAAATGATATAAAAAATGGACTCTAGCCTATCTCTTACCACGCCAAATTCTTCACGGTTGGATTCATGGATCATTGTAGTTGCAACCGTAGATGAATCAATGACGGCTTTGATAAGCCACTGCAGTTGGTCTTCCATCCCCAACCTGGTACCACTACCTACCTCATACTCTTGATGCCATTTGGTGCGAGTCTCCTCCTGCATATGTTGTGCTACGTCTTCAAGATCCATTGATGACTTGTTTTCAGAGTCATGGTTGCTCAATTCCTGCGGGTCCGGGTCTTTAGGGACCTATGGGGGTAGATCCTTGTCTAACTCCTCTTAACTCACCAAGGCGTGCCATTCCCTCGGCCAGTATTGCACAATATTATCCAAATCTTCCGTGGTGACTTTATAGGGCAATGGTAGCCACTACCGATCCAGATCCTTCCTGGCCTGAATATGAATGGAGTGGGGTCCAATAGAAAACCGAAGGATCCACTGGTACTTGGCCATGGCATAGGGAGAAACTCGAGGAATGGAAATAGAGGCAGCCTATAGCGCTTCCCAATAGATCCAGAAATGAATGGCACAGTCCATTTGGCGACTAGTCTCTTTGACCCACCATAATTTCTGATAGTGGGCACCATGAAAAACTTTGACTGCTTCAACCACCATTGGTTGGTAGTCTTCAGGTTCCATCCAAGCAACAAGAGCAATGCGAATCAACATCCAACTATAATAAAAGGGCCACCTGATCTAAGCAGCAAGCGCATCTTAAAGTGATTGATTTAACAAAAATAAATACCAATTTATTTGTACCCCATCAACACATTTTTGGGCACAGGGGACAACACTCGAATTGCATTGGACTAGTCGATTGCTGTGAACAACCTTGTTGGCCAGAATTCTTGTGCCAATGCGTGCCATCTGGGAGTTAATACTATCAATTTGATAAGTGTGACCATCCCATTATAACCCAAATCTCTCCTTCAGCTGCTTCACAAGTTTCTTGTCTATATCTCATCCATGAATGTACTGTGTTGGATCCTCCCTAGCCTTTGGCAAACCAGTAATGCTTGCAATCAAGTCGACTGTGATAGGGATCATCATATTTAGCCAAAGCATCCCTCCATAGAAACATTCCAACAATTGCTTCACACAGGCATGTGCTTTATTCAAGCGGCCAAAATGGGGCATATTGATGAGACCCAATAACCCATACTTGTCTAACTCGCTGGCCCATGGTTTTAGAATTTGCTAAATGGTGCCACCAGGCGCCAAAGGGACGGATTCTTATGGCTCATCTCAGACATATTTAAGCAAGAGCAAGTCATGATCATCAAACTTGAGCCTGATTAATGCAAGGATGATATCGATTGAGCACGCATTCCTTTCGGCAGCATTGGCAACTTGGGAGGGTACTTCTGATTCTTCGACGACTTTCGTGGCTTGGCTCCTGGACACGTAGGAGCAACGTATCCCAAAATTTCATGCACTAAGACACCCCAAGGTGCCGCAGACTCAACAGATCCTGAGCTCAAAGACCCATTCTGTCCAGTTCCTTCCCCTCGCATTCTCACAGATGTGCGAGTTTACCTCTTCTCTGGTGGCACAGGGTTGGGTCTCTAAGTCTACCGCTTCTTCTTAGGAATGGACGATGAACCCACTGAAATACTCATGATTTCTTCTTCCACAGCCGTGGGATGAACAGGGGACTCGTACTCACTCAAAATTTCAATAGCGACAAGGCCACTCAGCATCCCTTACCCCTCAAAACCTGAAAAATACACTCAACGGCTCGAATTGCACTTCACTCAACACTCTGCACAAAATTCACCTTCTACTTCTTCTCGCGCAACTGAAGAATGCCATCTAATGCATCCCACGAAGTGTTTTATAGCCACCTCCAATCCAAATTCATAATTACCAAATCTAACTTCACCATTATTGCTAAATCAAGTATTAATGATGCCAAATCCACTAACGATTTGATGCTGCTAACAACCAGATCACCCATTAATGAGAGTCGCTTCAATAAGCACCGCCAACCACCTGGTTTAACTACTTGCATTTATTACCTGATTTGACCACCCCAAAGCCCTACAACTGTCGCAAAGGGTAAACTGGTTACCGCTAACAATTTTAACCTTGCACAGCCTCTCCCTTGGGGCTCACCTTACGCTGTTGAACTAAAATATTCATTTTTTGTTTGTTTTAACACTTCATGTGGTGCTCATCTCCGGCCCCATTCTATAGGGTTTCAAGCGACGCTTGTTAATGAGCTTCGACAACATTGCGCCATCTAATTGTTGTAACTAAACTGCATCGCCAGATGTAATGTACTGAATAAGATAGGGACCTAACTAGTGCATTTGTAACTTACCTGGATGCTTGATGAACTTACTGTCATATAACAACACCAAATCTCCTATCACAAAATTCTTTTGCTTAATATGGCGATCATGCCATGCCTTATGTCGATCCTTTGCAACATGTTGCTGGAAGCCTACGATGAAACGATCTTCTTCATGTTGACTCAATTGCACAGCATGTTCTTCTAATGCCTTTGTATCATCCATGCCTATGGCCACGACGATGCACAATATGGGAGCAATATACTCCATAGGCATGACTACCTCTTGTCCATAAGCGAACTTAAATGGTGTATGGCCTATTAGCTGTTTGCAAGTAGTGCAATAGGCCCATAGAACTGCAGGAATTTTTAAATCCCAGTCATCGTGGTTATCATTACATACCTTAGTTATCGTTGTCTCCAAAATTTTGTTGAAGGCCTCATCAGTATCATTTGCCTGTGGGTGGTATGGTGTACTCCTCTTATGTTGTATCTAGAGCTCCTCAGTTAGCGCTTGTACATTTCGGTTGACAAAATTACTGCCCTGGTCACACATTAGGATTCTAGGACACCCAAATTGCGTCACAATGTTTTAAAAAATAAACCGTGTTGTTGTTGCAGCGGTATAGTCAGCGACTAGTGCATCTTCCGCCCACTGAGTTAGGTAGTCAGTTGCAGTAATAATATAGTGGGCACCAGTGCATTTACCTGGTGGATTCATAGGACCCACAAAGTCTACAACCCATTTATCAAATGGTTGCAGAGTCACCTGCGGCACCAGCAACATCTCATCCCTCCATGATGGTTTACCAACCTGCTAGAAGACATTACAGCTCCTTGCATGGTCTACGACATCATTATGCAACATGGGCCACCATATCCCATCATGCAACACCTTTTGTGCAGTTTTACGGCCTTCATAGCGACCTCCCATAGTCCCTACATGTGCTTCTTCTAGAATGGGACCCTACTTATGTGGTAAGATACACCATCACAATATTTCATCCGCTCCAAGTTTATATAACTGTCCAACAATTAGTTGAAAATTGGAGGCCTTTACGACCAGCTGCTTCTTTTGGCTAGTCGACATGTCTGCTGGGGTGACACCAGTAGACAAAAACTGAATACTTGGTGCATAGTGATCATCTACGACGTCAACCCAGAATAATTGTGCATCTAGAAAGCCATCATCAATATTAGTTGGTTCTTCACCATTCACAACACGTGACAGATGATTTGAGCCAGAATTCAACCATCTCGGATTTACTTCTATTTCAAAATCAAACTCTTGGAACAAAAGAAACCACCTACAAATTCTCCCCCCCAACACAGGATTATTGACTAGGTATTGTAAAGCAGAATGATCAATGAACATCTTGAAATTTCCTCCCAATAGATAGTGCTTGAACTTTTGCAGAGCATAAACCATCACCCGGCCTTCCCTTTCGGTCATGGTGCAATTTCGTTCAGCAAATGATAACTTTCTACTGGCATATGCTATTGGATGATCCAAGTCGCCTTCGCCTAGTTGCGCAAGAACAACTCCCAACGCAGTAGAAGAAGCATCAACATGCACATGGAATTCTTTATTCCAATCAGGAAAAACCAGTATTGGTGTGGAGGCCATCTTGGCCTTCAGGGTGTCGAAGCTTCCTTTACATTTCGGAGTCCAGAAAAATACAACATCTTTCTTTAACAACTTCTCCATGGGAGCAGTAATCACAACATATCCTCTGATAAACTTACGATAGTAGCCCGTATGTCCCAATGTTTCCTAGAGCATCTTTACATTCATCGGTGGTGGTAAACTGAGGATCAGCGTAATCTTTGTTGGATCTACCAATAAACCTTGTTGGCATATGATGTGCACAAGTAGCAAGCCAAAGGGTGCAAAGAAAATACATTTTTTTGAATTCATTGCAATCTGATGTTGTCTACACCATTCCAACATCGATCGCAGATTGCCCAGGTGGTCTTTAACTAGGCCACAGACGATCTAGTCATCCATATATACCTGTAGGAAATTTTGAATGAAATCCTTAAATATAGCAACAACTATGCGGGAGAATATAGTGGGTGAATTCTTTAGCCCAAATGGCATGATGGTATACTGGAAATATCCCCACTCGATGACAAACATAGTTTTATGGTGATCCTCCTTCGCAATCCGGATTTGGTGGTATCCCAAAAAGCCGTCTGTGAAGGAATATACCTCCTGGCCGCCTACACCTTCCAAGACTTCATCTGTAAAAGGGGTCAGGAACGGATCATGCACACACATGTCATTCAAATTTCTTAGATCGACACATGTGGATTTCACATGTCTTCTTATCTTCGACCACCATCGGGCTTATCCATTCTGATTCTTCGACAGGCTCAATGATCCCAGCATCGAGAATCCTATCGATCTCATCTTTCACGTGATCCTTGTACCGTGGGTTTGGTCTACATGGCCTTTGGCATACTAGTTTTGCATCAGGATTAATTGGAATATTCATTTCCCCCAAGTCTCTGAGTATCCCCTTCATTTCTCAAAATCGTGTTGGGAAAAGGTCCTAGAATTCATGCAGTAGATTTGTGATTTTGGCCATCATCTCTTCACCCTAGTAGTCTTCGACATTAGCAAATTTAGGATTCTCTACCAACCCAATGATAACTTTCTGAATCCTCGGCAGTTGGTTCATCAAGTCCGTCAGTATGTCGAGAGCTATGACACCATGGCTTCCTTTGGTTTCTGGAATATTAACATTCCGCAACTTGTCATCATCTTCAGGTTCCCTAGACAAATTGTAGCACACCATCATGGATTGGATGGAGAAATTTGCATGTGGATCAAAGGGGTATGCAACAGGGATGAATTTTAGTACTATGTCACAGATAATGTGTAAAGCATTACATACCTCAGGGTTGGCATCCTGGAAGCTAAATGTTTGCACAAAGAAAACTGACAACTCTTCCCAAGTGGTAATGGTTCTGCGTAGTTCTGCTGCCACATACCATGATCTTCGCATCTCTTCTAGAGTATGAATAAAAGTGTGAACACACTCATCTATGGGTCACGATGTCCATAGCATCTGACACTCGATTAAATGACTGGTGGGGTCATTTCGTCCATCATATCTCCCAGCATGATAGATCTCTACATTGCCAAATCGGACCATCATCAATCTGCGGCACTGCTCCCAGTCATGGATCATCTAGAAGAATCCTTCACTATTTTATCCGGGAGGTGCAGTAATGTCTCGAGCTCAATAAGGGCACCCGAGTCCTTTTCTAGTAACAGACAACTTTCAAAGAAATTGCACAGTGTACCATGCTTCCTTGATGGTTCTGCTTCTACGGAGTGTTAGTTTTTCAACATTAAGCTAGCTTTATTAGGATCTTTAACTAAGAGAATAACAAGCAAAGAAATCAAAAACAAGATACAATGAACACAGTTTTTTTTCTCGGGGAAACCATAAAGGAGAAAACCCTGCAACTTCCTCAGAGATAGAATTGGCACCAAAATAGAAAAGCCCAAAACAGTAAGTGATATCTCGACAGCAGTAATCTTCTTCTTGTCTAGCCCCAGTGTCTTCTCCTTCCTCAACTATGTGCTACACATGAGTGTGAGTGAGTTGTGTGAATAGAGACTCCAATTCTCTATTTATACTAATCCCGGCATGACTAAAACCCTACTAGGGCCAACCTCTACTAGGAGAGTCTAATAAACCTAGTGCCCCCGAACTGTGAGGACTTTAACCCTTAGACAATCAGAGTGTTACCCACTATGACTTGACATGACTTGTTTACATAATAGATCCTCCCGATTAGAACATCAAGGCATGACAACATGACTCAATTACATAATAGATACATCCTGGAATAAACATCAGGTTACAAGACATAAGATACATAGATGAATACATTCCGAAGTTACAAATACATCAACACTCCCTCTTAAATAGGAAGGTATTCTTTCGACACAATTTTCAACACTGGTCTTCTTCTCTACATCAACTGGATCATCTTGTTATCTTTAAGTCTTCCTAGTCTTCAAGTCTTCTTCTTCTTCTTTATCACGGGATCTGCATCGTCATGACTACTGGCTCATCGCTGCTGTATCATCACTCGATCTAGATCATCATCAAGTCTGGATCATCTCATCTGGATCACTTTATCTAGATCATCTCATCTGGATCATCATCATAACTGGATTGTCACTTGATCTGGATCGTCATCAAGTCTAGATCATCTCATCTGGATCATCATCAATTCTGGAACATCATCATATGCTATCTCATAATGGTGCTATCTTGATTCTTCTCATCACAGGAAGTTCTACAGAGTCAATCCTGTAGGCCTACCCTTCATGTAGGTCTTCATCAGCACTTATATCTAACACTTAAGTCAGAATGGCCCGCCCAGCTCTTACATCTGACCTCATATTGTTAGAAAGGCACGCCCAGCACTCACATCTAACCTCATCCTGTCAGAAAGGCTCAGCACTTATATCCGACCATGTACAAGTACACCACATCGGAAAGGCTTTGCACTTACATCCGACCTCATCCTGTCAAAAAGGAACAACACTTACAATCGACCATGCTCAAAATCACCACATCAAAAGGGCTCAGCACTTACAATCCTACCATGCATGAAGCACCGCATCGGAAAGGGCTCAGCACTTACAATCTGACCATGCACGAAGCACTGCATCAGAAAGGGCTCAGCACTTACAATATGACCATGCACGAAGCATCACATCAGAAAGGGCTCTGCACTTACAATTTGACCATGCATGAAGCATCACATCAGAAAGGGCATGCACTCACATCTGATCATGGAGGAAATAATCCTACCATCGCATCAAAATGGCCCCCAGTCCTAGACTGACCTTCCTGGTAACTAACCAGGTGCCTCCATTCTTAGAATGGCAGTTGCCCTTACATCTGACCTACTTGTCAGAATGGCCAACACTCACATCTGACATGGGAGGAACCTAATCCTTTAGCCATGACAGAATGGTTCAGCCCTTACATCTAATCAAGTGGGAACACATCCCTCTATCACATCAGAATGGCTTCTCAGTCCTAGGCTGAGTTTTCCTGGTAACTGACCAGGTGCCTCCATTCCAAAAATGGCAGTTTCCCTTACATCTGTCCTACTCGACAGAATGGCTAGCACTCATATCTGACATGGAAGGAACCAATCCTCTCACCATGACAGAATGGCTCAGGCCTTACATCTGAACATGGAAGGAACCAATCCTCTCACCATGTCAAAATGCTTATGGGTCTCATCACTTTCTCTTGGAGGAAACCTCAATCTGGAGAACACCAAGCTTCTCCCTAAAGTACTCGAACTTCATCCTAGCCAATGGCTTCATCAATACATCAACTATATGTTCCTCCATCGCAACATACTGGAGCTTCACTTCTCCCCTCTGTACCATATCCCTGATATAGTGATACTTGATCTCGATATGCTTCGACTTGCCATGGAACACTGGATTCTCTGGAAACTTCACACAACTCTGGTTGTCACAATGTATACAAGTAGCATCCAACTGGAGATCAAATATATCAGACAGTAGCTTTCGCATCCATACTGCCTCACAACTAGCTGAACAAGCTGCGACATACTCTGCTTCAGCTGTACTTAGTGCCACAAAGGATTGCTTCCTGCTAAACCAAGAGATCACACCTGATCCCATACTAAAGCAACATCCTAAAGTGCTCTTCCTATCGATGGCACTACCTGCCCAATCTGAATCGACATAACCCTCTAGGTTAATCTTCTAATTTGACTCATACTTGAGCCCATAATCAACTGTACCCCTTAGGTACCTCAGAATATGCTTTGCAGCAATCAAGTGAACATTTCTTGGATCTGTCAAGAACTGGCTCAAGGTGTTCATAGCAAAGCAAATGTTTGGTCTCATGTTCGTCAGGTACATCAATGACCCAATCATCTGACGATACATCGTAGCATCAAATGACTCTGATGAAGCATCACTCAATAGCTTCATGTTCGATGCCATGGGTGTGGCCATGGCTTTGCATTCCATTATCCCAAACCTCTTCAGGATCTCTACTACATACTTCCCTTGTCCAAGGAAGATTCCATCCGCACTCTGCCACACCTCCATACCTAGAAAATAATGCATCATACCCAAGTCCTTCATCTCGAACTTGGCAGTAAGATTTCTCTTCGTATCAGTAATCAACCCATCCATACCTGTCACAAATAGATCATCTACATATAGTAGAAGCATCATTGGGTTGCCATCTTCAACCTTGTAGTAAAGCTTGGAATTAGCCTTACTCTTGGTAAAGCCCAAACTAGATAGAAAGTTGTCAATTATGCTGTACCATGTCCTGGGTGCATGTTTCAAACTGTACAAGGCTTTCTTCAACTTGCATGCATGAGACTCCTTGTCATGTGTCTCAAAACCAAGTGGTTTTTCCACATACACTTCCTCTTCCACTACACCATTCAAGAAAGCAGTCTTGACATCCATCTGGTGTATCTTCCATTTCATCACTGCAACTAGAGCAAGTACTGGTTTGATGGAAGTGTATCTGGCTACAGGTGCAAAGGTTTCTTCATAATCAATTCCTTCTTTCTGAGAGAAACCTCGTGCCACAAATCTTGCCTTATATTTTTCAATGCTACCGTTTTCAGCATGCTTGATCTTGTAGATCCATTTGGAAGTCACAACTGACTTCTCTTTTGGTCTTGGGAGAACATCCCAAACATCATTCTTCATGATCGACTGATATTCTTCGATCATAGCATCCTTCCATTCTTTCTGTTTTGTCGCTTCTTCATAACTGGAAGGTTTTTTGTCAATGAAATCACATAGTAAAGCTACATACTCGGAACAGGAGCTGGTCCTCTTTCTTTCTCTGTGATTCTCTTCTGGAGCCCCATATCTTTCTGCACCTTGGATAACTTCTCATACACAAGCAGGTTTCCTCTTATGAGGATTCTTCTCCAAAGGTGGATCTACAGGTCTTTGTGGTTCTTCAAATTCTCGATCTTCTTCTTGAATTTATTCATTCATGGTTGTGTCATGAATTCTGGGTGCTTCTGCTTCTTCAGGTTCTTCAGCAGGTCTCTTTCTAGATTTGTTGTAGGCTGTGTCTTCATCAAATGTCACATCCCTGCTGATGTCAATCTTCTTGTATCCTAGGAAATAGATTCTGTAAGCCTTTGAGCTTTTAGAGTATCCGACAAATATACCCTTCTTTCCTGAAGGATCTAATTTTGTTCTCTTTTCTTTTGGAATATGTATGTATATAGGACAGCCAAATATTTTGAGATGGCTGACTTCTGGTTTCTTGCCGGAGAAGACTTTTTTAGGAGTCTTGTTTTCGAGTACTCTATGTGGAGTACGGTTATGTACATACATCGCTGTTCTAGCAGTGTCCGCCCAAAGATGCATAGGAAGATCTTGATCATGAAGCATTGCTTTTGCAGCTTCCATGATAGTTTTGTTCTTCCATTCCACAATCCCATTCTTCTGAGGATTATAAGGAGTGGACAACTCCCTCTTAATCCTTGATTCTTTACATAGCTCTTTGAATTCATTTGAAGTGAATTCTACGCCATTATCTGATCGTAAAGTCTTGATCTTCTTTTCAGTATGGTTCTCGATCAAGGCTTTGAATTCCTTGAATTTGTTGAATACTTCATCTTTGTTCTTCATGAAGTAAACCCATGTCTTCCTAGAAAAATCATCAATAAAAGAAACATAATATGGATACCCGCTTAGTGAGCTTGATGACATAGGACCGCATACATCGGAGTGGATGATTTCCAAGATTCCTTTTGCCTTTCTTTCACTACTTGGAAATGTCTTCATTGTGTTCTTTCCTTTCGCACATCCTTTGCAGACCTCATCATGTTTTGCTTGCATTTCTAGAAGACCTTCAATAGATTTGCTTGCAAGAGGTAGTGCTCTGTAATGCACATGTGCAAGCCTTCTATGCCAAAGTTCACTTGGCTCTACTGTGTCATGGACCAAAGCTTGTTCTAGATGGCCCTTCAATTTGTACAAACCTCCTTCTTGTTCACCAATCACTATGGCATCATCAATAGTATTTCCTTTTGGCCACATGATGACTTGACCATCTATGAATGCAACCCTCATTCCTTTTGCATCCAATGCTGATATGGAGAGAAGGTTCTTCTTGAGTCCTGGCACAAACAATACTTCTTTCATTGTTAGAGACTTTCAAGAGTCTAATTTGTAGGAGGATTCCCCACTACCTTTTATTGGATATTGGTAGTCATCTCCTAACTTCACCTTGTGAGGTGATTCATGTTCTGAGAGCTTAAAAAAGGATTCCTTGAATCCAGTCACATGTTTGGAATCCCCACTGTCTATAAGCCAATCATCACTTCCATGAGTAATTTTACCTGTGAGAGCGGAGATCACAACATATTCATCCTCGGTTGAAGAATCTTCACTTTCATATCTGGATATCTTCTTGGATGGTTCATCATCATCTGCAGCATGAGCATGATGTCTTTTCTTGCTTCCCTTCTTCTTGTGAGAGCTACTTTGTTCTTAGGACAATCTCTAGCAAAGTGTCCTTTTTCATCACATGTATAGCAAATCTATTTAGACCTATCTCGAGGCTTCCTAGAGTTATTCCTGTGATGAGAGTACTTACTTTTGTGATGGCTGGATCTGGATTTCTTAGATTGTACTGTGAGAGCTTGATCTTCACTTTCCATCTTATCTTCTCAAGCTACTATCCAAGTTTCTTCTTGAGAACATTCTTCCCGTAGTCTACTGAACTTGACTAACTTCTTTCTAGCACAGATCCCTTGAATGAAAGAGTCCCATGTCCTAGGGAGACCATTCAAGGTGGTCATCACAATTTCTGCATTCTCCACTTCTTCATCTACTGCTTCCAATTGTTCCTTGATATGAGAAGACCTTGTGAAGTAAGACTAAATGGTCTCTGCATTCTATATCTTCACATTCTTCAGTTGAATTCTCAGAGTCATCTTCTGGTTTATGTTATTCCCTTCAAACAATTTGGTTAGGGCATCAAACATAGCTTTAGGTGTCTTAAGAGAGGACACCTGTGGGATCAAGTGATCCTTGATAGAATCAGCAATGATCCTCTTTGCCATAACCATATTATTCTTATGTAAGGCCTTTGCCTCATCTCCCTCTGGAACTAGAACCTCCTCATGGATGTAGGAGTCTAACTCATCCTCTTCCAGGACCAAGGAGATCCTATACTTCCAGGCTCGGAAGTTATCATCTCCCTCAAGATTTTCATCAAGCTTGTTATGATGAGACATATTAACTGAGAACCTCAAATGGAAATACAAAATATTTTAGATCTTACCAGGTTCAAGATGTCGGATCTAAAACTTGAGCTGAAATCCTGCAGTACTAGATTAGGAGCAAATTAGGGTTTTGCTTTTCCGAAGTTCTGTCCACCCAAATGCCTTGAAATTTGTCCCTAACTTTGATTTTGGGGAGGAGATCAATCCAGGCCTGGGCTCACTAAAAATTTCCTCTTCTGTGGAAAGCCCTAATTTCTGATAGCAGTGTCGAGTCCAAAACTGAAAAACCTCAGAATTGGATTTTGCTTCAACAGAAAGATGCACCCTAGGGAGGAGACTTAATCCACCTTACTTTTGCTGAAAATATATGGAGGAAGATCCAAAAACTAGGAAGCCCTAGTTCCCGTAGCTGCACAGTGTCTTCTTCTCAGGTTAGCTCTGATACCATGTTAGTTTTTCAACATTAAGCTAGCTTTATTAGAATCTTTAACTGAGAGAATAACAAGCACAACAATCAAACACAAGAGACAATGAACACAGTGTTTTTTCTTGAGGAAACCATAAAGGAGAAAACCCCGCAACTTCCTCAGAGATAGAATCAACACCAAAATAGAAAATCCCAAAACAGTAAGTGATATCCCGACAGTAGTAATATTATTCTTGTCTAGCCCCAGTGTCTTCTCCTTCCTCAACTATGTGCTACACTTGAGTGTGAGTGATTTGTGTGATAAATAGAGACTCCAGTTCTCTATTTATACTAATCCTGGCATGACTAAAACCCTACTAGGGCCGACCTCTACTAGGAGAGTCTAATAACATTACTGCCCCGGAACTGTGGGAACTTTAACCTTTAGACAATAGGAGGGTTACCCACTATGAATTGACATGACTTGTTTACATAATAGATCCTCCCAATCGGAACATCGGGGCATGACAACATGACTCAATTACATAATAGATACATCCTAGAATAAACACCGGGTTACAAGACATAAGATACATAGATGAATACATTTCAAAGTTACAAATACATCAATCATCCGGCAGAATCCTTCACTATTTTATCCGAGAGGTGCAGTAATGTCTCGAGCTCAAAAAGGGTTCCCGAGTCCTTTTTTAGCAATAGACAATTTTCAAATAAATTGCACAGTGTACCATGCTTCCTTGATGGTTCTACTTCTACGGAGGGGTCAAAAGTGGAAGGCATATCAATAATTGGTAACTTACTCAGATTTCTCTCGATTACATCCTTTCCGTCAAAGAAGGTATCTTTCTATGTCGCAATATCAGATGCGACCTTCTTCTTACCAACGAGCCAAACTTGTAGCCATGGTCCACCATCTTCAGTTGTCGCACCAGCGCAAGTGACAATCCCAACGTCGACATCCTTCATCTACGGCTCGGCCAGAATAGTGGCAACCGTAGATCCTTGGTTTAAGTTCAAAGGAGGGTTCTGATTCATTGGTTGGTTCTATGTCCCCGAAGGGTTCTGAGTCTGAGTCTATGGTGGGACTTGGTTTTGCATTATCAACTAATTCTGTACTTGGAATCTAGGCGGATTCTGATTCTACGTATTCTGTAACTAAGGAATTTGTCCTACCTACCATTTTGCAATCAACTGAGGGAAACTTTCAACATTATGATCATCAACTACACAGTATGTGCATTGTGCATGAGGGCACTCCCTCTGGTAATGCCCAAATACCCTGCAAGTGTATCATTGGATTGATTCACAACCTCATCCTCCTCCATGTCCAAATCCTCCTCCTCAACCTCTGAGCCCTCCACAGAATCCTCCTCGGACTCCTCCTTGCTGAAACTGTGTTTGGGCCATTTGTTGTTGCAGTGGGTTAGGTTGCTACTGGACATAGTGCGCAGCTTGAACGTATTGTGGCTGATTATACTTTGGTCGCAATGACTAGTTATACTGTGGCTGTACCATCATTTGCTGTTGTGGTGTGAACTGTGGTTGTGCTATAAACTATTGCTATGGTTTCATAGGGATAAATTGCAATGGAGGCGGCGGTGTATACGGTACCTATGCTTCTAGTTGTACTACTTGCGGCTGTGCTTGCACTGTTTGGGGGTCCTCCCATTTCACAAGGTATGAATCATACGTCCTTTCCTGGAGCAAATCATAAGCGCGACAGTTTCTGTCATCATGTCCAACTGACCGACAAATTGTATAGTACAAAATTTCTGCTTTGGTGACCATCTTTTGCATGTAATTATAGTTTGCATGTGGATTCCCATAGACTAGACAGATGCAACACCATGGTGCACTAGCACCACTCAACGGATTGGGGGCTCTTAATAGCAAATAATTCTGAAATGTCGGGCAGGTATCTCTGGTATGTCTGCTTGCATGGAAATGGGTGCACCAAATATCATTACGATATTCCTTGGGATTTTTGATATCTTGTAATTACAGGGTCAAATTGGCCAACTACACCTTAATATAATTCATTCTAGCAGTGGTTTCCCCTACTAGCGATGCCTCCAATTTCATCGTGGTCTCCAGAGCCTCGCTCTGTGTCGCAATCTTTTCTTGCATTAATGGTTGTCCAATATGTGGGACAAGCACTGCGATGAACCATTCTTTATGCTAAACATTGCTCATCTGGAAAATGACCCAAGCCATCAATGTCTTAAATCGCTGATCAAAATCCCAAATCATTTCATTGGGAAACTATTTGATCTCTTTTAATTCAGTAATGTATTGAGCTTCATATTTCGACTTGTTAAACTCCTCAAATAACCTTGTTCTGATCTCATCAAATGTTTTTTTAGTACCTCCCTGAGGCACCCATGTGAACCTAATAAACCATTCCAACGTGCGGCTCTTCAGAGTAGTGGCTAGCTAACTTTTCTTTACATCATCATCGATAGTTTGTCGAGCAATCCAGATCACTTCACATAAGAAACAGTACTGCTCTGGATCGTCGGTGCCATTTCCATTGAATATTGGCAACTTCATTTCATCTCCTGCCATTATGGACCTTCTTCCTCCTGCTGGTGCTCTATTACTAGATTTTTGCTGACATGTCGAGCAAGTTGACATAGAATGCACATTCCTTCCTTATGGTGGATTAGTGCACAGAGGAGTAGACACATTGCTGCTGGGGTTTGATTTTGTTGTTCTTTCAGGTGTAGCCTGGGCCTGTATGTCCTCATCATCACAAAAAGGTCACTTTGCCCCATGTGGTTTTTCTTCATGGTATTGCACTTCAAATTCAGCAGGACCTTCTCCCATCCTCTGCCTCTTTTCTCAAAACCTTGCTCCTCCCCTCGTACAACCACTTGTTTCTTCGGTGACCTTTACATTCTCACCAAAACTTATGCCCATCTACCCTTTACCTCCTTATGCATTTCCCCCCTTTCTGCCACAGTGCCTACATCCCCCACACACTAGAGTCCACTACTCTTGGTCCATATTTAGGATACCCTTTTCACATACTAGTTTCTTAATCGACAGTTGTAGCGACAATAAGAATCTTCCACGTGGTCCACTCAAAAAATCCCTCTCCACTTTGCTAAAATATTTATTATTATCAACAGAAAACTCAGTGATGTATCCTTATAAGATACTATCCAACCATACCTTGACTTCCCATGATGCCTTAGTACTAGTTTCTTGTAATGCCTAGATCAATTCTAGGGTCCAGGATGTTGGCTCTCCTCCTTGAAAGGTTGTCTTTCGCTTAGAAAACATTGCTAACCATTCATGCAAGAGCACATGGAAATCACAAAAGAACCATTCATGAGGACTGTCATGGATATATCTATCCAAAAAGTGTCCCGTCGTCAGCTTAGGATTCTGGTTTTCGGCTTTAACAAACTCCCACAACTTTAGATCAAACCATCCCTCGATCTTTGATCGAGTCGGATGCTAGAACATATCCCCCTCCTATTTGCAACTCATCCAGGCAATGGAACCATTTGTTGGCAAAACCCACCAACAAATATTCGTCGACAAGGGTTCCCACTCTATCGATTCCCTACAGCACAACCTCTCTGAGCACCCGCCCAGACAGGTTTTACCCTACCTAGCAATGTCTGCGGAGCAAATGAGGTCTCATCCGAGGCGTTCAAGGGAGAGTTGTCAGAACCGAGTTTTCGGTAGTGGGAGAGGAGGATATGGGGATCTGATGGAAGGACACCATAACTTATGCAATCATCACACAATATCAAAATATTGCAACGATATTCTAGGAACATCAGTACTCATAGCGCATCATAGATTACATCAATATAAAAACAACATATCACATCAATATAACAGAAAGAGACTGAATCATATCTATATTATGCCATTGTAACAAAATAGAGTCACAACATCATAATAGATCTATAACAACAAACAAGAATTGAGCCATACTCATCGCATCATATTAACCTTGCGCAAATATACCGCATTACTCAATTATTCCCCAAAACCGAAGACTGCATACATCAGGAAGAAACCCAGATAAAATCATAGTGAAGACAGAAAATTCTCCATAAGACAGATCACACCAGATTTGTCCATACAGTCGCACACAATCACATACAATAGCTCTCTCCTTCCCCCCTCATCTCTCCCAAAATAGATCTATAAATAGGCTTATTCCTTTACATCAAGGGTCCACTACTAACTGAATTCTAACCACTACATACCTATTGCACCAAAACTTGGTCAAAATATACATAAATATTCAAAAAGCAAGTATTTTTTTGCTTATTAGGCCAATCTTCCCTTGCATGATACCGCATGAACTTGCGTAGCTGCCACGATGCTACGCAACTCACTCTCCCAAAACCCCTTTCCAACAAAACCCAATCGGATCTTGGCTTGTTTGAGCCACTGATGAAACCCAACTATTAGTTGGTTTGGCTATGTCTTATTTTTATTTGGGACATGCGTGTAATCCTTGGCTTGACAGCTTTTGAAACCCAACTACGAAATATGGCTTGGCTAAGTAGCTTGTGAAACCCATTTGTTGGCTTGGATGGTCCTTATTGTGGATGTTGGATTGACTGTGTACAGTGTGTGAAACCCAACTGTTTGTTGGCTTGGTTTTGTATCTTGTGAAACCCACCAATGTTTTGTCTTGCTTCCTAGATAGTTTGATAAACCCAACTGTGAGATGGCTTGGTTGTGTAGCATGTGAAACCCATCTGTTCGGTTGCTGTGTCTTATGAGTTCTGGATATGTGTAAGCATGTTGTTCCCTAGTTCCTTGTGGAAATCATGTTGAAATCAAGGGTGGCAGTGTGTTGAGATATTAATGAACACACTAGCCTATGGTTGGGTGGAAAATTGCAATGACATAGCTAGTTGTGGGACAGCTTAATCATCAAGATAAGTATCTATGTTATGCTTGTTTATGCTATGTATTTTATTATGATTTATTATGATAATGTTGAATGGTTATTGATGGTTAAGTAGAATTTTACTTTTGCTATGTTTTATTGCATTTTACTTCTGTATATTCCTTGTGTGTTTTAATGCATTTTTCCTAAGTTCATGGAGGCTAGGAGCCTTTTACAGAGTCAAAAAGCATCTAATTTAGTGTTTTCTCCCCTTGGAATCCGCTTGGGAAAGGAGGAAGTTGGAAACCGGAAAAGGGAAATTTGAGCAGGAAAGAATTGTTTTGTTTCCACACCCCGAGATCCTCCTACAAAAGGTGGAAAGGGTAGTTGAAAACAAGGAAGAAAGTGTGTTTTCTGATTTCCAAAGTCCGAGGTCGAAAAGAGGAAGTCAGAAGTGTAGAAAAAGGTTAAGGTCAAAAGTTGGTTTTTCAACTTCTGAGTTTCAAAGGAAAAAAGTGGAAGTGTGAAAGGTGGAAGAGCCATTAAGTATTTTCGTCGAACTTCATGTTTCTGACTTTCGAGTTTTGAGGTCGGTAAGGAGGAAAGAGGAAGTGCAGAAGGCAGAGCCATGGTTGAAGGATTCCGTTGAACTTTATGTTTCCTAGTTCTGAGTTTCAAGGTTAGATAGGTAGAAAGAGGAAGTGCAGAAGGCGGAAGGAGAAACCATGGTGGAAGGACTCCATTGAATTTTATGTTTCCAATTTCTGATATTTCTAGGTTTGAAGGACAAAAAGTGGAAGTGCAGAACACAAAGTGCAAAAAGGACAGGTTCAATGTGGAAAAGGTGTTTCTGGTCACAAAAGGGGTCTGTCAAGGGAAGAACGACTATTGTAGTGTTTCTAAGCCCGAGAATAAATGTTGAAGGGTGTGTTAACATCCATGCGCTGTGTTTCGAAAGGAGAATAAGGGTTCTCAAAGCAAAATTTTGAATTTATCTGCATTATGGGGTATGGGGACGTTACATGTAGTCTCATATGGTAGTGTCTAGGGATCTAACCCCTATATATTTCTCTTCCCTGTCCTAATTAGTAGAATATTTCTCATTTGATATATAGGGTTGGCCCTAATGTAATAATGAGTTTATGTTCTCTACAATCTTTAGCTCGGGAGTAAATATCACATCAACTGGTCTATAGATGTTGATGTATTTGTAACTTTGGAAGATATGTTGATGTATATTACCATTGTATTTTGTTATTCCCATATTGGGGATGTGTTTACCTCCTTGTATCATATCTTAATTATGTCTATACCTTGAGGTACAACCTTTGTTGTAAGTCGGGGCAATAGTCTTGAGTGTAACATCATGTAATGTGTATTTGGAGTCTGTCTAGGAGAAGTCGGCCCTGTTAGGGAAGACATGTGGGCCCTAGTCTTATGTTTTGGCAGTGACTTGAAAGGATATAAATAGGGGTGATCACTCCCTCATTTATGCGCACCTCACACTCTCAAGTTCACATGAGAGAGAGAGAGACATAGTAGGAGATATAGATAGTTACTGAATACTTCTTATTACTTATTTTGATCATCTTACTATTATGAGGAAGTTTGCATGGTTTTCTCCTTTATGGATTCCCTGGTGAAAATATTTGTGTCTCGTGTATCTTTTATATATTATGCATCCAATTGTACTTGTTATTCTTTCAGATAAATATCCTAGATAATATAATCAGACCTCAAGAAAAAATAACATGGTATCAAAGCCTCTCTGAAAGAAGGAACTATGCATCTACAGAAACTAGGGATTCCTAGTTCAAGGACTTCTCTCTAGAGATCATCAATAAAATGGGGCTAGGATAACTTGCCTCAGTAGGGTGTACATTTTGGTGGAAGGAGTTTTAAGATCGAAGAAGTTTCATTTTTGACCGTATCATTGATGTTGGGAGGAACTAGGGCATCAAGTTTCAGAGGCCTCCCACCTCAGTTTTAGGAAAGTGACCTAGCTGGGAAGCTCTCCTCAAGGCGATGCATATTTTTGTCCAAACAGAATTCCCAAACTCCAAGTTTGTAAAATTAGGGTTTCTCTAACAAACCATAGGTCGTTCATCTTTGGAACTAGGCCAGACACTTCAAATTGGTAAGATCTAAATATTTTAAATTTCCATTTGAGGTTCCAATTTGAAAATATGACTTTCAATACTCAGCTTAAGGACAAGGATGGAGGGGATGATGACTTTTGAGCATGGAAGTATAGAATCTCTCATATCCTTAAACAAAATGACTTGGATCACTTCATCACTAGAGAATTTCTAGAACTAGAGGGAGATGAGGTTAAGGGTTATCACAAATGAAGCATGACTAAGGATAAGAGAATCATTGCAGATTCTATTAAGGATCACCTCATCCCTCATGTGTCTACATTGAAGACACCATGAAGAAATTCAAGAAGAAGGAGAAGAAGGAAACCTTTCATCACAACAAGAAGAAGGCCAAGAAACTGAAGAAGACCAAGAGAGACACTTCAATGTTCGATTCTATACTTGTGATGAAAAGGGACACTTTGCAAGAGTTTGTCCCACTAGGAAAAAGAGACACCATACTCATGTTTCTGAAGATGATGAACCAACAAACAAAATATTCAGATGGGATAATGATGATTCAGATGAAGAGTATGTACTTATCTCAACACTTATTGACACTATTTCATATGGAAGCAATGATTGGATTGTGTATAGTGGAGATTCTAGACACATGATGGGATACAAGGGATTATTTGTCAATATGTATGAACATGAGTCACCTCACAAGGTGAAACTTCGGGATGATTACTAGTACCCCATAAAAGGGAGTGGAGAATCTCCATACAAGCTTGACTTCGAGAAATCTTTAAAGATGCAGCATGTGCTATATGTTACAGGATTGAAGAATAATCTTCTCTCCATCTCTACATGAGATGCAAATGGAACTAGGCTTTATTTTGTCGATGTCCAAGTTCAGATGTGTCCCAGAGGAAAGACAATAGAGGATGAAAAAGTGATTGAAGAAGAAGACAGAGGATTGTACAAGCTAGAGGGACAACCTGAACAAGCACTGGTTCATAATTCAATTGAACCAAGCGAATTGTAGAACAGAAGGCTTGAACATGTGCACTACTGATCACTACTGATGGAAAGCAAACCAATCTCAGTTTTTCTAGAGATCTAAATAAATAATGAAGGCATTTGCAAAGGATGTGCACAAGGAAAGAATGGGAAGAAGAAATTTTCCAACACTGAGAGCAAGGATAAAGGAATATTGGAGATAGTATACTCAGATGTATATGGACCCATGTATTATATCTCATTAATCGGGTATGTGTACTATGTTTCCTTTATAGATGATTTCTCACATAAGACTTGGATATATTTCTTGAAATGGAAAAGTGAAGTTTTCAATAAGTTCAAGGAATATAAATCCTTGGTCAAGAACCAAACTGATAGGAAGATCAAGACTCGATGGTCAGATCATGACGAAGAGTTCACTTCGGAATAATTCAATGAACTTTGTAGAGAGTTCAAGATTAAGAGGGAGTTGAGTACTCAATACAATACTTGGAAAAATGGGGCCATGGAACGAAAGAATTGAAAATCATGGAGGCAACAAAAGCTATGATTCATGACCATGATATTCCTATGCACCTTTGGGAAGAGGCAGCAAAAATAGTTGTGCATGTATAGAACCATACTCTACATCAAGTACTTGAGAACAAGATTCCTGAAGAAGCTTTCTCAGGAGAGAAACCAGAAGTCATCCATCTGAGAATATTTGGTTTCCCGGTGTACATACATATCCCAAAGGAGAAAAGGAACAAGATCAATCCTTTTGTGAGGAAGGGTATATTCGTATGATACAATGATACATCAAAGGCCTACTGAATATACTTTCTAGGATTCAAGAATATAGATATCAGTAGAGATGTAACCTTTGATGGAGACTCAACATACTTGATATCTAGGAAGTCGAGGAACCTGAAGAGATGAGAGGCCAAGAAATAGAAATTGGAGAAGCAATTCCAAAAGACCCTGAATATCACAACATGATAGAACCATAATAAATGGTAGAGACTTTCCTTGAGAAGGACTCCCAAAGAGGAAACCAACATGGGTACGAGAGCTCATAGAAGAAATTGAAAGGTATTGTGCTCCATAGGGAATACATAGATAGAGAAAGAGGGAAAATCCCTACAATAGCTATGGCCCTACTATTTGACATTATTGATAGAGAACCTTCCAACTATGAAGAGGCGGTAGAAAAGAAAGAATGGAAGGATGTTATGATCAAAGAATATTAGTCGATCATGAAGAATGATATTTGGGAGATAGTTTTGAGACTGAGGAAGAAGTCTATCATGTCTTCAAAGTGGATCTACAAGATCAAGCATGTTGCAGATGGAAGCATCGAGAAATACAAGACAAGATTCATAACATGAGGCTTCTCACAGAAATAATACATAGACTATGAAGAGACATTTGCACACATGGCAAGGTACACTTCCATTAGGACCATACTTTCTCTGGAAATAGTTATGAAATGGAAAATACACCAAATGGATGTCAAGATAACTTTCTTGAATGGTGTCATTAAGGAGGAAGTGTATGCATAAAATCCACTGGAATTCAAGACACATGAAAGGAAGACCCATGTGTGCAAATTGAAAAAGGCCTTGTATCCATTAAAACAAGCACATAGAACATCGTACGGATGGATGGACAGCTTCCTGATGAGCTTGCAATTTACCAAGAGTAAAGTATATTCCAACGTCTACTTCAAGGTGGAAGACAGAACACTGTGATACTCCTGCTATATGTCGATGACTTGTTTTTTATAGGAGAAGAAAAACTCATTACAGATGCAAGGACGAGACTTGCTACAAAGTTCGAGATGCAAGACATAGGTATGATGCACTACTTCTTAGGAATGGAGGTGTGGAAGAGTGTATATGTAATATTCCTTGGGAAAGGAAAGTATGTAGTGGAGATTTTGAACAGATTATGAATGTTGGACTACAAGGCAATAACCAAACCTATGAAAACTAACTTGAATCTTCTGAGTGATGCTTCATATGAGTCGGTTGATTCCACGATGTATCATCAGAAGATTGTCTGATTGATGTATTTGATGAATAAAATACCAAACATATGCTTTCTAGTGAACACCCTGAGCCAGTTCCTGGCGGATCTGAGACATGTTCACTTGATAGCTACAAATCATGTTCTGAGGTACCTAAAAGGTACATTAGATTATTGGATCAAATATGATGTGAATCAAAATATGGTTATGTTGATTCATACTTGGAAGCTAGCACCATTGACAGGAAGAGAACCTCGGGTTGCTTCTTTAGTTTGGGATATGGCATGATATTCTAGTTCAACAAGAATCAATCATGTGTGGCGCTGAGTACAACTGAGGAAGATTATGTTGCTACTTACTTAGCTAGTTGCAAGGTAGTTTGGCTATGAAAGATATTGTCTAACTTATTTGATATCCAATTGGATGTGACTTGTATCTTTTGCAACAATGAGAGTTGTGTGAAGCAATTAGAAAACCCAGTGTTCCATGACAAGTCAAAGCACATAGAGATCAAGTTCCACTATATCATGGATATGGTATAGAGAGGAGCAGTGAAGCTCTAGTACGTGGAAACAAAGGAGCGGATAGCCAATGTGTTGACCAAGCCTCTGGCAATAGTGAAGTTTGAGTACTTCAGAGAAAGAATTGGTGTGATCCAAATAGATATCCCTCAAAAGAGGGAGTGATTTATTCTAGCATAGATAGAAAGATAGGTTGTCTAAGCGTAACATCTTGGGAAAGTTTGTAGGTTACTCATATGTAATCAGTCTTAGAGCTTATCCTTGGATAAGTCCAGGTGAATCTCATAGGTTATCCTTGGATGTGATTAGTCCTGATTTGTTCTATGCTAGAAATAGTTAATGCATGATATCTAATATAGGAAATGTAAGAATTTGTTTGAGAGGGAAAAATCTTGTTGAAGCAGCATGCTCAGACATAATCAATCCTGTAGGTTTTCCTCGGATGTAATCAGTCCTGGAGAATCTCGCAGGTTATCCTTGGATGTAATCTATCCTCTTATAGGTTATCCGAGTTTAAAATGAGACCTAGCGTGGTATGCATGATACTTGAATGTAATATGCCTTGTTGGTTGTCCAAGTGTAAAACGAGACCTAGTGTGGAACATGGGTTACTTGGAGGTAATACGCCCTGAAGGTTGTCTGAACATAAAATATCCTAGATGTAGGTTGTTCAGATGTAATAAGTCCTAGAGGCTGAACATATATGTCCTTACATATATATCTATATATGTGTCTTCCCATGTTGATATGATAATGTCATGAAGAACGAGAGGTGCACCTAGGTGATTCTACTGATAGAACGTAGGTTGACTGTGTAGAGACGTAATGCATTGAGTGTGCTCGTAAGTGATTCTCGCATTGTAGAATCTGTAGGTTTTCTTAATGACATGAAAATATCCTGGCTTGCTACTATGGTGAAAGAGCGCAGGTTGTTAGCAGCTAAAGCTTTGTTCTTTCTCTTGATTTGTGCAGGGAAAAAGAGATGATTTGGATACAATGAGATGAAGTTAGGATATGTGGGTTATTGATGTGGAAACATAAAGAAGATCTTGAACCATTCCTATGAGAATGCTTTCTCGAGATGTGATGAAGACCTGGATGAGGACTAGGCCTACACCCAATCGAGAGAGGGATGGCTCTATAGAAACTTCTGATGATAGATAGTGTCAATCAATGATCAATAATAAGAAGATGATGCCAGAAGATATAATGATGACTCTATGAATTTGTGATGATGACTCTATGATGAATAATTGACCAGTTGTGTTGATGACTACGAAGAGAGAGAATACTTTCCTAGTTAAGAGGTAGTGTTGATGTATTTGTAACTTTAGAATATATTATGATGTATATTATCATTGTATGTTGTTGTACCCCCATTGGGGATGTGGTTACCCCTGTGTGGATTTCTTAGTTGTTTCTAGACATTAAGGTACAACCTCTGTTGTAATTCGGGGCAATAGTCCCTAGTGTAACATCATGTAATGTGTATTTGGACTCTCTCTGGGAGAATTCGACCGTGTTAGGGAAGACGTGTGGGCCCTAGTATTATGTTTGTTCAGTGAATTGAAAGGGTATAAATAGGGAGGTGCTCTCCCTCATTTATACACACCTTACAATCTCAAGTTTGCATGAGAGAGAGAGAGAGAGAGAGAGAGAGAGAGAGAGAGAGAGAGAGAGAGAGTTGTTGAATACTTCTTATTACTTCTTTTGATCATCTTACAATTATGAGGAATTTTGTGGGGTTTTCTCCTTTATGGTTTCCCTAGTGAAAATATTTGTGTCTTGTGTATCTTTTATATCTTCTACATATTGTTTTACTTGTTATTTTTTTAGATAAACATCCCAGATAATATAATAATATCTAAAGAAAAACTAACAATAGAATAATTTGTCTCATGAAGCAAGGGGATATTTAGGAGCATATTCAACATGCAATATTGAGATCAAATTTTCCATTGAATTCAATTTGGAATCGAGCTAACTCTTTTTCTTTGTATTAACCCTTTCTTTCTTGGATGATTAGGATAATGGACATCACAATTATGAGAAGATGAGACAATATCTTCAAGATTTTTCCCATTAAAAATATCACTTGCAACAAAATGGCACTTTGCATGACCATGTTTTCAAGTATTTGAAGTGGATAATTCAAACACCATGTAGGGCCTACCCTTGACAATGATCTATCCATTTTTACTAATGGTATATTCTTGGTGATAATAGGTTTTATAAGCTCCCGACAAAATGAGTCATGTCCTTTTAGTACCTTGTATCCTACATTCTCAAATGGCATTCATTATTTCTAATGTTTAACACACTAAGGATGGTTGTTATGTCTTAGATTATGGTGTAAGGATAAGAGATAGATTCATCACCCTTAGAGACTGTTTGGACAAACTAATCGTATGGTTAGATGCACAGATCAACATCCAATTTTAGTAGCATAATTTATACCTAGTCAAATTGTACCATTTCCAGGGTGGATTTTTTACTTCCCCAAAATAATGAACCAATGATACCAAATGATGTAAGACATCCAATTTAGCACAAGAAAACTAGTTTCACATTCATATGCAAGATCCTCTTACCTAGGCATTCATTTTACTAAACTGAACAAAGCAACATGAAACCCCATCTTGGCAGACCTGTAACTTTGTCTTCAAGCACGCTTTAGGAAAACTGAGACCATGGTCAAATAAGAACTTCAACAAGATATATCCTTATACTCACATATTATTTTTATAATTAACCTATGATATATGGTAGGAATTATCTTAAGGAAACTTAGACTAATTTTCCAATGCTTTAGTGAATTTCCCAAAACACCATTTTGGAAGACCTATAAATTCACCCTTAGAAACTTTTTCAAGCAACTAATCATATGGTTAGATGAACATATCAACATTATAGAGTCCTATATCCTCACAATAAATGTCATTCCAAGCCACCGACAAACATATATGGGCATTTGCCACCAAATACAGAACTGTACATGCATTTAACACTAACTATTGGGTTGTGCATGCATTTAAAATACAATATGTGGTAACTTATAATGATAATCTCATACATTGTGTGTTCGTTTATTTGTTTGTGCGTGCATTTAACATACAATGTGTTGGAATTTAACACCACAAACTTTATATGAATTACATGAGACAAGTTACTACAACATGAACACAATTACAATATTTCATAGTTTTAATGATTGCAGGGTATGATTTAAAGTTCTAAAATTTTTCCCTTGAAGCATATATGTGGGTGATCATCATTGAAGTGTCTTAAATAAATTCTCTCCTGGCAAATTAAAATGCCCGTAGACTCACCCAAAATGCCCGCACATGTAGTTTGTTGAGAATGGTTGTCATTGATGACATGCCATTAATGGAAAAGAAGTAATTAAGGTTGATGACATGAATAGAAGGAAATTGAAGTTTGGGCATTGGAGTCATGATATGTGCCTCGGAGCACTAGGTGGCACAAATGACCCATTCTATGCTCATTTGTTGAAGATGATGTAGCCCATATGTGTTTGGAGCCCTTGAAGTGGGAATGATGTTCTTGAGAAAACCCTAGAGCAGGTGTAAGATCATATCTTCAATGTTATTTTTTGAACACACACTCCAAAATGAAATTCATGACTTGAATTTATAATATTAACTAGCCTTCTAGAAGGGCATATCCACTAACCCCTAGCTTTTAGGGTTGTTACCAAACAACATAAAATAATATTAGGTTGAGTTGGGATAGGGTACTAAATGTGATATGGTCCATAAAAATAAAACAATAAAAGAAAGGTCATCATACAAAAGTTATGCACAATAAGGATGTTAGGACCAAGTAAAAGATAAAGGACCATAAGTCAACCAAAGGGGTCATGAAAATAAGTTAACAAAACCCTCATAACCAGAAGACCAAGGTTTACCATATGGGTGGACAAACAACCCGTTTTAACCATAGGACCAATAATACCAAGGAATTTATCCTTTTCTCTCTCATCGTAAATTGTCATTTGTGTTCCATATATATATATATATATATTATCATCAGTGTATAAGGAAGAAGAGCAAAAAAATCTATTCCCACTACATACTTGATTTTGGTTAAAAGAACTTCTACTTTCATGGTAGTGGAACTATACATGAGTTATGAGATTCAGAGTAACGTGAACATAATATGGAATGAAATACATAACATGAAAATAATATGGCATGAAATACATGACATGAACATAATCTGGAATGAAATTGTAAACAACATACCTCCCCTCATCACAACCCAACCATTGTTAAGTTTGTGTAGTACCTATAGTGCCAAATCATTCAACCTCCATAAATATATAGAAAATAAATACAAGCCATATTTGTACCATTATTTAATAGTCTAAGATGCATTTTTATGAGAATGCTAAAATTCCTTTAAAATGATTCCCATCACCTTCTAGTCCTTCTTTTTAAACTAGCCCCTCATCATCTTGGATTCAAACATGGATTTACTCGATGAGAACAAACTAAAAACTTGATAGCAAAAAATAACACTCATGAATAAGCTTCTCTTGGTTTCGAGAATAATTTATTGGAGACATGTAATATTGGAGCAAACCTCCCTTGATCAAGAGAAACAACAAAGTCAAAATTGACTTTGATGTTGATCTGTTTGATCGAGGGAGGTTTTATCCAATATTAAATGACTCCAATAAATTATTATGTACTAAAAAGGGACATCCACATGAAGGAAAAATATTTTATGTCCCCTCCCCCACCCTCACAATACTCTCAATTCCCCATACCCAATGCATGTACTAGAGAAGAAATATTAAATTTATATGCAAAAATGTGGATTTAATTTATTATAAAAAAAGTATAGATAGTTTTTATTAAGTCACTTCTTTCTAGGTTTTTTTTAGTTTTAGAAAATCAGCAAGCAACTCATCTACTACAACTTGTCGAGTTTTTATTAAGTCACTTCTTTCTAGGTTTTTTTTTTGTTTTAGAAAATCAGCAAGCAACTCATCTACTACAACTTGTCATTTAGTTTTCGTTGCATCTATAACTTTTTGTATTGTCTCCCTAATAGAGTACTCGAGATGTGAATGTTGCTACAAGGGGTCGGGATTTGTTGCAATAATGTAAAAATATTAAATTGATATCATATGAATTTATAATAACAAGTTTTTCATTAAAAAATATTATATAGGTGTTTTTTACCTGTGGTGACCACATCATGTACTTTATGTCCCTCTATAGCCTCATTTTGTATAGTATGAGCCTCTACATTCTCTGAAGATGAAAAAAGAAAAAGTACATTTGATCTTCACCATTTGCAATGAAATTTTTTAAATGGTAGCATATGATTTCATTCATTACTTGGATTTCAAGCATTACCTTCAATGGGTTGTCCTCCATCCTCGGCATCAGGTGGATCGTTGATTTCTTGATCAAAATTGAGTCAATATTTTATTGCAAATAATTATAATGAATAGATTGCACAAGTAATCATTCTTAAATAAACTTCATTGGTTTTATATACGTACGTGCAAGATGGATCACTTGAAGACTATTTTCTCCCAGACAATATTTTTCGGTGTTCAACAACAGATCCAAAGCCGTGCTAGAAGCAAAGCTTCGAGTATTCCTTTGTGGGCACTTCATTGAATCGATCAGCCTGCATATTTTCATAATTCCATGAAATTACCTTTCAAATTTCAATAAAACAAAAAATAAGTTGCAATTTGTTTTCTGGATGTAATATTTGTTTTTTTATACTTACAATTCATGCTACCAAATTGGAATAACTACCAGGACCAAGCTTATGCTGTCCAACTTTTTCTTTTTTGGCCTTGGTGGCCTTTGATGTGTCTAAAATCCTATGAAAATGTTGAAATACATTACATGTTTCAAATTTGATCTAAAAAGTATTAATAATAAGGTTTATAATTCCATTGCTGAAAGTATTCCATTCCTTTTTGTGCATGGTGGTATACTTCCTTCTTTTCTCAAAGCCCTCTCCTTTCCATCTTATACTAGGGCTTTGCACTCTCTTGTTCAAATCATCGGAGAGTGCTCATACCTAAGGCTCCTTTATATAATAATCCTAAATCCCCCCCTCACAATATTCATATGTTGGCCAGCCTTCTTTAGGACCTACGCTCTATTGAAGGTCTCACTGCCAAATAAGAAAACCAAGTGATTAGTGAGCTCATATTTTTTATTTTTTATTTTTATCTCACCTTCTGTGGATGTTAGGCCCAAAAATATCTGATGATAGATCATTCAGATGTTTTTAAAAAACACCATTTCTTGCAAGATGATCATGTCATCATTAGTTGTAAAACTATGTTTTTGATAATATTACAATCAACTTACAAATAATAAGTTAAACAATGCATAAATAACTAGGGCATTGTTTATCTTTATGGGAACAAGATTGTCATTCACCAAAAATGTTGTCTCTAGTGTACCCATTATAGTGACATGAGAAGATCTAGGAAATGCTACTTGAGCATTATGATTTATAATCTCTCGATCAACCCCTTGTTTTGTACCATCTAGCGTACACTGGCCAGTAACAGTTGCACTCACATCTGGAATCAGGGGCATTGTGGATTGTGGTGGTGATTTTTAATTCAACAACAATGGCACATGTGATGCGAGTGTAGTTGTATGCTCACGTGAGGATTCTCCACAAGAATCACTAATACCAACACCTTCATAAACACTAGTGTGTGGGCACAAAAAATCATGTATATAGAAATAAATTGTTAGCTCACTCACATATACAAGGACAAATGATAAAATCATAAATGAATTTATCTTCTAATTAAAGATACTACAACTTACTATCAAGGCCTTAGATTTCTTCACCAAAACATCAACCTTTTCTTTAATCACATTTGTATGCGGTACAATGAATAACAAATGAAGGATATCCTCATTAAATTTTTTAAGGTCTTCTCTATAATTTTAATTGGGTCTGGAGAATATCCATTGTCAGCATCACACATGATCTCATCCACATCAATACCAATTTATTTATTTGATTCTAGATCAAATGTTGAATCAGTAGTCTGCAACAAAAATATATAAAAAATTACTAAAATGAAAGCAATATACTGAGGAAAAAAACACAATAAAATAACATATTGCTCATGTTCAATTTCAAAAATTACAATTATGTATACTTTCTTCTTGCTCGAGGATATCGTCGTCTGATACACAACTAATCACCCTACAGCAAAAATGTAGAAAAAATTATCACAATGAAAGCAATATACACAAGAAAAATACCTAACATAAAAAACATGTTGGTCATATTATATTTGTGCAATTATAAATAGGTATACATGTTGACTCACTGAGTGTGTACTCATCTGATTAGCAGTTGGAGACTTTCATTGATCACTTTCCTCTGATGAAAAAAACGTAATTCAATATTTTAATGAACCCAATATACTCATGAACAATAAATACTAATAAAACATATTGCTCCTATTATAGTAGTAAAATTACACGGAGGATTACCTGCTACCTCAAGGATGTTCTACTCCTCTGATGAACTGTTGGGGAGAAGCCTTGATCACTTGTCTGTGATGAAAAATACATATTTCATTATATAAATTAAACCAATATATAGATGAAAATAAATAATAATAAAAACATAATGTTCATATTATAATCTTAAAATAACAATGTAGTATACACGCTTCCTCCAGGAAGGTACTCTTTGATCTACTGGTGGTAGGGATCTACCTCGATCAAAACCATGTAAAAAAACATAGATAACATTATCTAAACGAAATGATTATACTCATGAAAAAACATTACAAATAAAAATTTTGCTCATATTATATTTGTACAATTACAATGATAGATGCCTATTTCCTCGAGCATGGTGTACTCCTATGATCAGCTACTGGGGAAATTCCTTGATCTCTACCCTGTGTATTAAATATAGAAATTTTTAATGAAAATACAACAATAAACTACCAAAAAATACTTAATATATTAGATTCAGTAATTAAAGTTTGAGTAAATTGTTAGATGTATATCTCCAATAGTGTCTGCATCTGTATCTATTCGATTCAAATTGTAATTAATAAGAAACTCTTCCTCTGCATCTATTGATTTAATGGCACACACAAAAACACGGTTTCCTTCATGCCCCTCAAATATGAAATTTGGTTTCTTAAGTGTAGACCCTCGTTGTGTACTGTTTATAAACCCTGCAATATTCCTTGTAGCGCTTGGCCTTTTGTCAATGTACAATGTCGCTCCTTTATTTTGATCCTTGTCTTTCAGCTGTAAATAATTTGCAAACAATCTGTATCTATGCATACTTCTTATATATTGGACCAGTCACATCCAATTTGTGTATTTGTAACATGAACCAACATACTCCATCAATTCAATACATCTTTCGTAAATAACCATTTTCCATCCATGAAAAACAACCCCAAACCATGTAATGCCAATGGTGCAATTTGATATATCCTCTCATTCACACAAAAAAATTGTGTTTAGTTGAGGAAGACCCTTGGGTACCTATTGTTTCATTAAATGTTTATACCTCAAGGGAACCTCGATGTCTCATATGGTCTGAATATTCATAAGAACATGACCCCCTTCAGCGATAAAAAATTGCATGCGTCTTTGCAATTTTCTTCTAATATTTTGACATCTAGTTGTCATACTTGTTGCAGAATTTATGGATGTCTCACTTTCCTCTTGTCTTCCTAAACCCCCCTCACTTGAGGTAGACAGATCTAAAAATTATCTATTTGGTTCTGCTTGCACCATGGGAAACATCATTCAATATTGCATCTCACCCATGTATTTCTCATTAAGTGATCCTTTAATCAATAGTGAGGTTTATGGTTATTATTTTACATGAATTGTTAGGTGGTGAATGTGGAACCTAGTACCTAAATAATAATTTACGAATCTAATACAAAGCTAGATCCAGAAAAGTAAAGTTGTAATAAATTCAAAGATAATCTTCATCTCTTTCAACTTTAACACTCCACTGGTCATTTTGTTAAAGTTGGTCCTTGAGATGAGTTATCAATTCCAATTCACTCAACTTTACATCAGTGATAACCTTATGTGTTGAGTACACTTAGAGTAGGGTACCAAAGGTCATGTGGTCACATAACAATAAAAGAATAAAAGTAATAAGGTTAAGTCATCATACCAAGGGTGGTCAAGGTACCACAAACAATAAGGGCACTATAATAAATTAAAACATAATTTTCATCTCTTTCAACTTTAACACTCCAACTATCACTGTGTTAAAGTTGGTCCTTGATATGATTTATCAATTCCAATGTACAAAACATAAATAGTAACAAAATTACAATGAATTTTAACAAATGAATATTATTTAAAAAATAATAGTAATTCTAGGTAGATCTACTTTGGATTTACCTTATACTCAAACATTTTGAGTCAGCTCTTGTCACTATAAGGACAAGTTGTCAGAAGACATACCTTGAGAGAGAGAGAGAGAGAGAGAGAGAGAGAGAGAGAGATCTTAGAGTGTTGGTGGTTTAGGTTCACACTTCACAGTTGGAGTTCAGGGGTTGTATATCACGGTTCAAATTTCACAAGAAAAGTATAACATCCGTAGAATATGTACCATAATAAAACATAAAATAAAATTGAGTACACTTAGAGTAGGATACCATAGGTCATGTGGTTAGATAAAAACAAAACAATAAAATTAATAATGTTAAGTCATCATACCAAAGGTGTCCAAGGTACCACACACAATAAGGGAGCTAGGACAAATTAGAAGGTGAATGACCATAAGTCAACCAAAGGGGTCACAACAAGATGGTAATCCAACCCCCATACCCTCAAGACCAAGGTGTACCGTAAAGGTGGAGAAACAACCCCTTTTACCCACAAGACCTACAATACCAATAAATTTAATCTTTTCTCTTTCTCAAGAAATATTGTCATATATATTTTATCATCACTGTATAAGTAGAAGTAAATAACAAAGCTACATCCAGAAAAGTATTGTTGTAATTGTTGAGTATGGTTTCCATTGACGAAAAAGGAGTTCATTAATTACAAATGAAATTGTAGAAATAGGTCTCATACACTGAGAGGGGGGGGGGGTGAATCAGTGTCTCTTAAAACTTAAAAATCTTTTGCCAAAGCACTATTATGAACCAATCATGAAATTTACCAATTTTGTGTATATATATATATATATGAAATATACAAACACATATGAAGAACAACAAATATATGAATATGTCAAATATATTTTCATTAAATAGGATTTTACATTACATAACATTAATGATCTAGACCAAGCTATATTGAGAGACCCAACTCTCTTACAAGACCCAGCTTGTATACATGACCCAACATGTAGAGAGGAATCCAATCCTGATTCAGGCTCCAACCTGATTACAAACACCAATCTGTTCGAATGAACACAAGGTTCATGTCAAATGTAGAATATCTACCAAAATATTATATTTTATCCACCGAGATACACTTCTTCATATGATGTCTTCATACTTATACTTCATTTTTCACACCTCTTCATGAAACATTAGGTATTTTCATATATTCACACATTTTCATAAACTTTTAACTATCTCTTGTAATCATGTGTTTCTTTAATATACAAAACTTATTAATAAAAAGAAAACAACGTTAAACTAGTTTTGGTTATAACTAGTTTTGTCTTTTAACTCCTATTTTCCCTTTTTGTTTTTAAAAGCTTTGTTTAAACATTATAACACCAAAAACCCTTTCTTTTTACCAAATTTATGTTTATTCTTCTAAATACATTCATGTAGCTTCTCTTATAACATTTCTCTTTTATGAATAATATGCTTCTGTTTTTACTTCATAAATAATAAACTTTGTTTTAAATGAATGATAAACTGTTTATTATGTTTTTGTTTAATAATAAACAATTTATTTCTCGGATATTAACTAATCCAACATTCCCCAAACCATAGCGTAGAGCCTTCTTAGTAGATGCAGGAGTATATTAACTATTTATTTCATGATATCTTAATCATTCTGTATTTTTATTAAATTGAATTAGCCGGGCAATTTAAATAAAAACTTGTTTCAATATATACTTAATTGAGGCATATTCAGATTTCTGTGTAAAACAGAATTTTTCTTCAACTTGGGAATTCAGTTTTTCAAATGTGTGACTACTAGATGGAGAACTGAACTTATGGCTAGATAGACAAGTTGTCAAATACCATAGCCATACTATTTGATGAATTTATTGACTCCATCATAGCCTCTGGCGTGTATTTCAAAACTTCCTTTTAATTTCATGTGTCTGATTTTTCTCACAGTGCAAGCATAATTCTTCTTTAAGAAAAAACATAGTTTTTCTCAATCTTCGGAAGATTTATTTTTCATATATGTGACTACAAGAGGAAATATAAGACCATTAATGGATATACATATAACCAAATAACATCCTCATGTCTTCATATTAATTTAGTCCTTCACATACAAGAAATGGAGGGCATTTGAAAATGGTCTTTTCAAACTGGTTTTATGACAGACAAATTTCCTCAACCCCTAGGTCACCAAGGTGATTTTCTTTTTCCTTCAAATTCGGAAAGTGAGGTATCCAATAGGTAGAGGAAAACTATATGAATCCATCAAGACCTATTTCATCCTCTGAAACTACTTTCTCTCTCCTTGGCGGGCATTTTACTAAGACATTGCAAATATGGCTGGAAGGCACATTTGGCAGGTTCATATCTTTCTCCTTAAGGACCCTTTGGAAAATATAGTACCATGGATGGATGGTCCGATAAACCCTCTAGAGGACCACACTCTCATAATATTTTTCACATCACCCTATGAGATAGGGCGTGCATTACCCTAAGGCCAATTTCTTGATTTGGTCCCCTCTAACTGAAACCCTGATTTGGCAAATCATTATTTTTTTCATCAAACATATTCTTTAACAACTGAGACCATGGTGATATAGCCTCTTAAACAATATCTATGATTATTTATTCAGATAAGTTTTATCATACACCTATAAGGTACGGTGGGAATTTTCCCAAGGTCACCTATGCCAGTTTTTCCAACACTTGGACAGATTTTCTTAGTCTCGTCCTAATCTGCCTAAAACACTGTTTTGGTGGGTCAATAACTTTTTCTCCGGACATGATCAAGGATAAATAAGGCCATGGTTAGACGGACAATCCAAACATACTACAAGACGAACATAGGGAGTGGGCATTTTCATTCTTCTACAAATTATGGCAAGTATTTCCATAAGGCAGTTTTTATTATATTTCCTGTACTTAGTCATTTTCTTGTTTTTCAAAAAATTGTCATATCTTTCCATAATGATGTCGATCTGTGATCCCGACTTCTTGATAGCACCAGGACACCATCAAATGTATTTCAAGTCTCATCACATATGCCACATCATATATGCCATGTTATCACTTTCTTTGACATTCCTTTGTCTTTTATTAAGTTTGTCCCGCCATCATGTCTTGGTTATTCTTTTGACATTCCTTTGTTGAAATTAATTTGTATTTTACTGAGTTTTCCCTACCATCATGTCTTGGTTAGTCCTTTGTCATCATTGAACTCCTCTTGACATCAATGACAACTACTGCCGACTTATATTGTCATATTTTCCAACTGAAATGACATGAAATGCATGATGATGTGACATATGTGATGAGGTTGCAAAGTCATATGATGACTTTATATTTATCCCATGAAGTCATTTTCATAATTTGACACCATTCTGTAAAAATATGGTGACTTGTTCAAACTCTGAAAATTGACTAAGTATAGGAAAATCAGAGTTCATCAATGACAAAGGAATAACAAAGGAAGTGATGACATGGCACATGGAATGTTTGATGAGGTTGTAAATTCATATGACAATGTTATATTCCTATCATAAAGTCATTGTTACAATTTGACACCATTCTGTAAAAGTATGGCAACTTCCTGAAACTCTTGCTGAAACTATGAAAATTTGACTACGTATAAATTCTTCTTAATCTGCCTAAGGGGCCTCTGTAAAATACATTCCATATTTTGTATTTGATGAATTAAATGGTTATAAGGATATATACATCTATATTGTCATATTATTCATCTAACCATATAATTTGTTTGTCAAAACAATATCCGAAAGTGAAGTTATTAGTTTTCCAAAAGTTCTTTGTGGCATTATTTGCATTGGTTCAGTTCTGGTAAATCTACTTAAGTGGCTTCAGTAAAATGCCTGCCATATTTTGTAGTATACTCATAAAAAATAGATGATACCATCATGTTTTATATTGTTGATGTGTGCATCTGAAAATGGTCTTAGTTCCCCTTAAACATGCTTGAAGAAAGAGTTATAGGTATGCCAAAATGAGATTTCAGGGTGTTTTGGGAAATATGCTAAAGATTGACTAAGTATTGAAAAATTGGTCTAAGTTTCCCTAGTAAAATTCCTACCATATTTTGCAGGAAACTGAAAAAAATAATCTGAGAGCATCAAGATGTAGCTTGTTTATGTGTGCATCTGACCATGGTATTAGTTCTCCTAAAACATGCTTGAAGAAAAAGTTATAGCTCTGCCAAAACAGGGTTTCAACCTGTTTTGCACCAATTCATGAAAATGTATGTTTCCATAATGAAGAGATGCATTGGTGAAAATGGTATAGTGAAGGGACACAATTATGAAAAGAGACAATGGTTCAAAGACATGATGAAAGAAGTATTTAAACATAATTTCAAAGTGGAAGAAAGATGTCTCAACAATCCAGATTAATATAACAGCAAGAGAAGGCAGAGACCAATGAAGTGTAGAATAATTGATAGCTAAATTGAAAAAAAAAATCAAATTAGGGAGGTAGGGTGGTGCTAGGGAAGGTTGCAATCCTGCAAGGGGGTTGTAGCCTCCTTCCAGTAGTGGATGGAAAATAGGGTGTTGTAGCATCCTTGTCTGTTGGAGTAGGAAGAAACCATGGTGTTGTAGCATCCTCTAGTTGTAGCTAAAACTCTTAGGGATTGGTGTCTCCAGAAAGTTGTAGCTTTCAAAAACAATTGTAAATATAATTTTGCAATTATAGAAAGTGTTTGTGGTTTTCCCAATTAGGCTTCCATGATAAATGTTGTGTTATGTGTATCTTGTTGATTCTGTGTTTTAATGAATAAGTTGAAGGCGGTTTTAAATTGTTAAAAGTTATCAATATTGATTCACTTGCTCCCCCTCTTAGTATTGTATAATATTACAATAGTAATAAAAATACAAACATAATTTCCATCTCCTTCCACTTTAACACTCCATTGGTCACTGCGTTAAATTTGGTCCTTGAGATGAGTTATCAATTGCAATGTACAAAACATAAACTGTAACAAAATTTCGTCAAGTTTAACTAATGACTATTAATTAAAGAACAATAGTAATTCTAGATATATATGGTTTGGATATTCCTTATACTTAGACATTTTGAGTCATCTCTTTTCAATGTAAGGACAAGATGTCTGAATACATACCTTGAGAGAGAGAGAGAGAGAGATTAGAGTGTTGATGGTTTAGGTTCACATTTCACGGTTGGAGCTCAGGGGTTGGAGATCACGCTTCACATTTAACAACACAAGTCTAGCATCCCTAGAATAGGTACCATAATAAAACATAAAATAAATTTGAGTACAAATACAGTAGGGTACCATAGGTCATGTGGTCACATTATAACAATAAAACAATAAAATTAATAATGTTATGTCACCATTCCAAAGGTGTCCAAGGTACCACACACAATAAGGGCGCTAGGAAAAGGTAGAAGGTGAAGGACCATAAGTCAAAAAAAGGGGTCAAAACAATATAGTAATGAAAACCCATTCCCACAAGACCAAGGTGTACCATAAAGGTGGAGAAACAAACCCTTTTACTCATAAGGCCCATAAGACCAATTCCTTTAATCTTTTTTCTCTCTCAAGGTATATTATCACATATATTTTTATCATCATTGTATACGAAGAAGTAAATAACAAAGCTACATCAAGAAAAGTATTGTTGTAATAAATTCAAACATAATTTCCATCTCTTTCAAGTTTAACACTCCACTGGTCACTACGTTAAAGTTGGTCCTTGAGATGAGTTATCAATTCCAATGTATAAAACATAAACTGTAACAAAATTCCATCAAGTTTAACTAATGAATATTAATTAAAGAAAAATAATAATTCTAAATAGATATGGTTTATATATTCCTTATAGTCGAACATTTTAAGTCATCTCTTGTCACTGTAAGGACAAGTTGTCATAATACATACCGAGAGAGAGAGAGAGAGAGAGAGAGAGAGAGAGAGTTGATGGTTTAGCTTCAGATTGCATGGTTGCAACTCACTGGCTAGAGAGCATGGTTCACATTTCACGGTTACATTTCACTGGTTGGATATCACAGTTCAGAACACAAGTCTAACAAACCTAGAAGAGGTACCATATGAGTTTTGGTACACTTATTTAAGTGTACTCAACTTAACAACAGCAATAACCCTAAGTTGCGTCCAACAAAAATCAGAGCTATACTTATTTCATGCCAATATACTCCAAGAGTTAAGTTATGAATATAGTATATAAATTTGGCAAGTATTCTAAAATGGTCACTTAGGAAACCCTATGTTTTAGGGTGGTTACCATAATAAAATATAAAATAAATTTGAGTACACTTAGAGTAGGGTACCAAATGTCACGTGGTCACATAACAATAAACAATAAAAGTAATAATGTTACGTCATCATACAAAAGGTGGTGAAGGTACGACACATAATTAGGGCTCTAGGACCAAGTAGAACATGAAGGATCATAAGTTAACCAAAGGGGTCAGAACAAGATATTAAGGAAACCCCCATACCCACAAGACCAAGGCGTAGCCTAAAGGTGGAGAAACAACCCCTTTTACCCATAGGACCAACAAGAATGATGACTTTAATATTTTCTCTCTCTCAAGGTATACTGTCACATATAATTTTATCCTCACTTTATAACTAGAAGTAAGTAACAAAGTTACATCCATAATAGTATAGTTGTACTAAATTCAAACATAATTTTCATCTGTTTCAACTTGATAAAATTGAATTCTATTATCTTAATAATAAGAGGGTGATTTCACAATAAGTGTGATCTTCTTCGAATATTTTATATAGGAAATAACACATAAATCCATATGATCCTCAATTTCATTAAAAAAAAATTATGTATAACTTGATCAAACTTATCATAATTGTCGACAAAAACAAAATTCTTCAAGACTTTTTACCAAAAGAAGCTAGTATTGTATGTACATAATAATCAAATGAGGTGTGTCTTGATAAAATTTTAAATTCAGAAAGCCATTCTTAACTTTAAAACAAAATCAAACAATATATACAACTCATTTCCAGACACTTTGTAGCATTTCTAATGGTGGATAAAACTAGTTAGACCTCTCATATGATGTTGGTTGATTTTCTACTGTCCTTTTGGTTCAAGAATGTATACAAAGATCACTTTGGATGCTCTTATTTTGGAATGTAGTGTTAATTATTCTCTTAATTCTAATTCCTAGAAGATCACATACTTGATGCCTATCTTTTCATCTATGGAAGACTTCAAGTAATGTTTCGCTAAGAAAATTGACTAAAGTATTAGAAAAATTTTCTAAGTTTCCATAAGAAAATGCATGCAGATCTCATAGGTTAATGATTAAAATAGTATGTGAGTATAAGGCTATATATTGTTCAAGTTTTTATCTAACCATGGTATCATTTTTCCTAAAGAGTGTCTGAAGACAAAGTTGTACATCTGCCAAGATGGGATTTCAGGTTGTTTTGCTCAGTTCATTAAAATGCACTCCTAGGTCAGAGGATGCTGAGTCTGAAGGTGAAACTAGTTTGTTTTGCTTAGTTAGATGTCTTACATAATATAGTATCATTGTTTCATTATTTTGATGAAGTAAAAAATCCACCTCGGAGACGGCACAATTTGACTAAGTATACAATCTGCTGCTAAAACTGGTTATGTGGCCTCGGTAAAATGCACGCCATCCTCTCTAATTGAAGGATTAAATATATTTCGAGGATAAAGGACTCTAGAATGTTGATCTCTACATCTGAAAATATTATTAGTTTGTCCAAACAATCTGTAAGAGTGAATTTATAGGCCTTCCAAAATGGGGTTTCAGGAAATTGGCATATTCGAAAATTAGTCTAAGTTTCCCTAAGAAAAAACCTGCCATATATCATAGGTTAATGATAAAAATAATATGTGAGTATTAGGATATATATTGTTGAATTGTTTATCTAACCATGGTTTCATTTTTCCTAAACAGTGCTTGACGACAAAGTTATAGGTCTATTAAGATGGGGTTTTAGGTTATTTTTCTCAGTTCAGTACAATGCATGCCCGGGTAAGAGGATGTTGAATATGAAGTTGAAACTAGTTTTGTTGTGCTCAATTAGATGTATTACATCATATGGTATCATTGCTTCATTATTTTGATGAAGTAAAAAATCCACCCTGGAGATAACATAATTTGACTAAGACGTGGGTGAAATTATGGATCTGGGTGTCTAATCGATGAGAATCGACTTTCGGAATTCGTATTGCAAAACTGTTTGGCAGAACTATTTTATGTTTTCGGCCGAAAAAAATGTTTGGTTGAAATTTAAAGTTAACGAAGTGTCCCACAATGTGTGCTTTGCATAGATATCTGGGAAAATAACGTTCGACAAATAGATTTTCGGTTGAACAATTGTTTGGAGAAAAGTTTTTTTTGGCCGAAAAGTAGTTCGGTTGAAAAATGTTTTCCACCAAAAATTTGTTTGGCCAAACAAACTTCATATATGTATTAACTGAATGCAACTGTTTATTGTTTTGTAGTTTGTACTTTGCGTGGTTTTTGTTGCTCTAGTGCTTTGGTGCATCCTCTCTGGTACTTTGGTGTGCCCTCTCTTATGCTTTGTTGGTGCTGGTGTGCCCTATGTTGGTTCTGGTGCACGGGGTGGATCTTGTTGGCCCTTTGTTTGTGTGGTGGTGGAGCTTCTCAGCCCTTTGTATACACGGTGGTGGATCTTTTTGATCTTTCTTTGCGCAGTGGTGGAGCTTATTGGCCCTTTGTCTTCGTGGTGATGGAGGTTTTGACCCTTTTTCTGCACGGTGGTGGAGCTTCTCGGCCTCTCGTTTGTGCAGCGATGGAGCTTCTTCGCCCCTCGACTACACTGTGGTGGAGTTTATTGACCCTTTGTCTGTGTAGTTGTGGAGGTAAGTGGATCGACCTTAATTTAATATCAGAATGTTGTTCCTACCATCACTCTTAAAAAAATGAATGCACATGCAATATTTATAGAAATATACCAAGGGAATTATTTGTTTTCATATGTTTTGTCGTATTGGTGATTTAAGTTATTGCCTCTGCAGTGATTTCCATCGTATTGGTAATTCGATCAATAATTTAGTCTCCCTAAGTTGGACAGCTATCTGTAAACCTAGGTATTATATACTAATTCATCCACACATTTACGCCATTTATTCTAGAAAAAATATCTTCAAGCCACATGATGAAATTCTGTCGTAGGTGCTAAAGAAACATAACTTATGTATTTCATGATAGGCCTTGATTGTTCTTTAGTATTAGTGTAAAAGTAGGTTTATATAACCCCACCAAAATCACAGATCCTTTAATAACTCCTACCATCAATACTCTTATATTGGAAATTTCCACAATGCCTCGTTTAGCTTGGCTATAATTATAGGTAAATAACACCCATTTTGTGCACAAATTCAATATTATATATCAATCAAATTTCTTAATAACAATTATAACTTGAGGGTACATGAGTATTCATTACGACTTTGATCCTAGGTTTATTAGCATGCTCTAACAATAGCTTCAGGATTGCTAGAATCTAGAATTCGTAAATCTTTGGGATTACTAACCCATATTATCATCAATACTCTACAAAAAATTTCAAGGTTCGTAAGGTATATATATACTTTACAAAAAGGGAATACTTGTCTCTGTTGCGATTTATGTCCCTGGATTGGATTTATCTATCTTGTACAGAGTCCTTGGAGTGTCCATTTTTTCTGGGTTCTACCAATAGTTATGGTTTGCAGTTGGATCTCCCACCTAAACAAACGAATCAAAATTATGCTCTAATTATACTATTTTTCTAACTAAAATTACAAAACTATATTGAGTTAAGTTTGTCCCTCTGTGTTTCACCGAAAATTAAAATCATAAGAAAAACTATAGATGTGGTTTAAGTGGCAATCTAATGCAGTCTTAAGTGGCAAATTTCTTGAACACATAGCTAATTTTTCAATGGTGTTTTCTTTGATGAAATAATCAATCCCCACCTAATGGCATCCCTAACGTTATCTAACCCTCCAGCTGGTGCAACTTCATCTTTATATTGAAGGGCTCCCCATGAAAAAATGGTAACGCTGAATTCCATGGGAAGGCTGTGGAAATTGGACCCAGGTGTTAGAACAATTACACTCACAAAAATTGCCAATTACACATGCAAATTACACACAAAGGAGACTGAATATGGACCAGAACACTAATCTATATTGAATAAGTGTACAATAGCCAACCTTGTGAATTCATAGGCTGCCACAATAAATAATTACATGAGATATATGAATGCATTGGGATGCCATTCGAATTAGTCAAAAGCAGGCTGACGAAATCTAGTCAAATCCCCCATAGGTGCATAAAGCAGTTTCCAAATCTGCCTAGAAGTTCATGAATTGGCAAAATCAATTTGGCAAGCTAATAGATGATGGAAGCACAACTCATACATGCTTTTATTAGGAAAAAATAGAGGAGGATGATGAGGGCAAAAAACAAGTCAACTTCACCTAGTCATACTTTCCCAATTGCCTTAAAACTCAGTAAAAGCAGCAATAAAGAAGAAAAAGCAAATATGCGCTAGGGAGGTTCAGGAATAAAGCAGGATTGATTTCAAGAGGTTTCCCAAGAGGTTTTTTTCATAATTGTTTATTTCAAATTTTGAATTACTACCATAAAATCAAACTTAACAGTAAAATTGCCTCATCCTACTTCAGAGATGAAAAAACATAACCCTTAATCTTCTCCCAAATATCGAATACAAACCCATAACGCCAATGAACCTAATTAAATGGACATATTTGACATAATGTTTTTTTTTTGTTTGAGGAGAAAAAGACGGTAAAAAATTTGTGAAAGATAGAGGGCGCTAAAGACTCCCGGGAGATCTCTTCAGAAAGCCTTAAAAATTCAGGGAGGTACTATCAGAGGCCATAAATGTCTTTGTGAGTATTAATTATTGTCCCTAGTATCAAAGTCATTAACACTATTCAAATTCAAATGCTAAATCTAAATTATTCTTTGTTTTTATTTATGGTATTCATAAAGATATTATTCCTGGAGAATCCAAATCAGTAATTCAGGGTCTCTTAGAAGGTATGGGGGTAGCACACCTGAATACTACTGGTTTTCTTATCGCGGCACATGTGTTGGAGATATTTGAAACCGTTTCTACTAACAGAGACAACTTCCTGCATGTTTTGGATGAAATTTTTCATTTGTCCCAACATATCAAGAAGCTTAGACAGTTGGATGGGTTGAGGAAAGAAATGGAGGGATCAATGAAAGAAGCAATGGGGTTGATAGTAGAAGCCTCGATTATGTGCTCCACTCAAATTGGTTCTTCAAAATGTCGGAGGTGAGTGCTGCTCCATACACCATTCCCTTTGTCTACACTCTACACCATGTAGGGATCTTGTCATTATGTGCCCGCTTTATGATTAATTTTAGTGATAGATCTCTATTAATGCAGGTATTTTAAAGCGACACAGAACAAAGAAAACCTGGAACATTTTGAGAAAATATTTCAAAGGATGTAAAGGCATATGGCTAGCTAAGTAACCACTTGTATTTATGATTCTATGATGCAACTCCATCCCCAAAATCCACGAGATGCAGGTAAACTATAATATACGGTGAAAATATGTTTTATCTTAAAGTTTTGTTATTTTTAAAAATGATGTAATAGCATGTACATGCTTTATGTTTTAATATTTTATTCAAACAGTTGGAATTTTGAAACCATTGGAAGAAGTACTAACTCTGGAGTGAAAAAATTAAGAAAACTCAATAGCATTTATTGTGCATGGCTTTTGTGGAATGAGAAAGACCACCTTAAATATAATATATTAAAAAATAACCTATACCTTACAATAAAAATATATTGAGTAAACAAGATATATGTCTCAATAAGACTATTTGTGAGTATTTGAGTGGGCCTCATGGTTAAGAGTATGTGTTATCTATGTATTTGAGTGGGACTTATGGTTAAGAATATGTGTTATCTCTGGAAGTCACAGGTTCAAAACTATCCATGGTAAGGTTTCCCATTGGCCCCTTGTGACAAGGCTTCACTAAGGGTAGGTGATCCAGTAATTGTTGCACACCCAGAATGTTGAATTGCATCCATCCATGCCCATGCATATCACAAGGGTGTATGTTTTATCCCTGGAGGTCATAGGTTCAAAACTGTCCAGAGTAAGGTTGCTCATTGGCCCCTTGTGACAAGGCTTCACTAAAGATAGGTGACCCAGTAATTATTGCACACCCAGAATGTTGAATTGCATCCATCCACACCCATGCATATTACAAGGGTGTATTTGTTATCCCTGGATGTCACAGGTTCAAAACTATCCACAATAAGGTTGCTCATTGGCCCCTTGTGACAAGGCTTCACTAAAGGTAGGTGACCCAGTAATTGTTGCACACCCAGAATGTTGAATTGCATCCATCCATGCCCATGCATATCAGAAGGGTGTATGTGTTATCCCTGGAGGTCACAGGTTCAAAAATATCTAGAGTAAGGTTGCTCATTGGCCCCTTGTGGCAACGCTTCACTAAAGGTAAGTGACCCAATAATTATTGCACACCCAAAATATTAAATTGCATGCATCCATGCCCATACATATCACAAGGGTATTGCAAAAAATTGTTACACACCCAAAATGTTGAATTACATCAATCCATGCCCATGTATATCACAAGGGTGTTGCAGAATTCTGACATTACTTACGTAGATCTTGAATGCCATCCATCCACGCCTATGAATATCACAAGTTGTAAAATTGCTACCATCTATGGACATCTTCATCTCCGTTAACTCATATAGTTTCCTTTCTCCTTTCACTTGCAAAAGAGCTGTCACATGATTTCCAGGGGTCATTGCGTAGGAAAGGGTCATTGAGTAAGCAAGTCAGATTGCATCATTTAATTGCTTAATTATTTAAATTCAAAATAGCAAAGACATTTTCTTCCTATCTCCTTGCCACCTTGTTTTGAAAAACGCTTTGCTGAAAGCTTTTCATTATGAAAGTAAAAAAGGATCTTAGAAAATTAGTATAAATGCTAACTAAAACTCCTCTGACGAGTAGGATTGGAAATTTAGTTTAGACAATAAATTAATATTTCTGAAATCACAAAATTATAGAAATAACAATTTCCAAGAATAAATTAGAGAGGTTTTTATAAAAAATTCGCCTAAAAAGCAAGCCCTTTTAGTTATCTTCTATCATTTGGCTCCATGAATGGACTAATTTTCAATGGTACTTAGTCTGGATTTTTTATTTTGGCTATTTTTGGTTACCATATATTTTCTATCAGTGTCTTAATTGTTGCAAAGAGGCACATTCTATAGCCTAGTAGAGGGAGATGTGCAAGTCCTTCAGTGCTCATCCTAGAGTTAACCCATGTCATTTGTAAAAAATAATAAATATTATAAAAAATAACATATCCACTCAATTTAGATTTAAAATATTTTTTAGAACCAAATATATAAAACTACAAATTAAAATCATAAACATTCCGTTCACATTTCTTCAACATTTCCACACTTAAAAAAGGTTTTGTAATTCAAAATATTTGATCTTTTAAGCCCTTGATAAATCTTTTTAAAAAATTTCTACACTGCTCAATCAAATATTGCATCATAATGCTTTAATTAGTGATTGAGTAACAAAATAGGAGTTTTCAACTTAAATTCCTCCACACAGAGTTGTGTTCCGATGGATATTTTATGCTGATCTTTTATTTCCATTTCCTTTTTGTATGATTTTCAATCAAATACTAAGCCATAATAATTTAATCATTGAATAAGTAACTCTAATTTCCAATCGGGCATTTTTCAATCAAATAATATTGCATTGTAATGCTCTAATCAGTGAATATGAGTAACAAAATAGGAGTTTTCAGCTTAAATTCCTCCACACAGAGTTGTGTTCCGATGGATATTTTATGTTGATATTTTATTTCCATTTCCTTTTTGTATGGTTTTCAATAAAATACTAAGCCATAATATTTTAATCATTGAATAAGTAACTCCAATTTCCAATCGCTCATTTTTTAATCAAATATCGCATCATAATACTTTAAAAGTTTTAATCATTCAATGAGTACAGAATATGATTAATGTTTGAATTTCACACAAGTTGTTATGTTGGGAAACCTTTACAATACTTAAACTGCATTGTGTTGTGTATATGGTCAAAACATACTAGGGTGGTTGTTGGCGTAGCTTAAATTCTTCAATTTACAACCTAGAGTACGAGATGCTCAAGTTCATGGTGGAGAAAAGTTGATAGTCATCCAAATATGTTGGTGACTTCAAACCAACATGTAAATAGATCAACAACAGAGCATGGATCTGTCACAAGATGTGAAAGATTGAAGTTCCCAACATAAAGACCAAGAATATTGAAGCTTAAAGGGTAAGCAGAAATTCAATTATTTTCATGATAGCTAGACCTTGATGAATAGGAACATCCCTTATAGAAGTCTATAGTGAGAATATTATCCCATCTTTTACTAGAAGCTTCATAATACACACTTAACATGCTGGATAATGCAGTAGAATTGTCCTTGCAAGCTTCAGGTAAATTTGGGTTATCAGGAAAGTAGTTTTACAGAACCAGTGATCTGCTCATTGTATTCAAAGTTGGTGAGTCTGCACGATTTGTACACATTCCAAATTTCATACCAGCATTTCCATCTGCAAAGCATCTTGTTTGAGTTTATTATGACCTCTTCCTTAGTATACATCCTAGACTGTTCTCCATATATATAATAGAACTGATAATGGATGTATAAACCAACCCAGAAAGAATACAGTACTTACATTGATTTTCAACAACATATTTCCACTGGGAAGCAATGCCTTCTGATGCTTCTTTATAATACTTCGAAGTAAATACTATGACGCGTTGATTTTTGGCTACCATGTCTGCTACCATAGGCTAGTTCTGACCATTTTTGGGCATTCTCGACACTAGAAACTAGTAGTTCTTCAAGCCAGCTACAGTAAATACTTTGGTTAGGCCATCGGGTGCTCTAACATAGTCTTCAATGAATATGGTAACAATTTCAGAGGGATGTACAGACATGAATGCCTCAATCTATTTTAGTGCATTGATATTTGGTTCCTGAAAGATTGGCACGAGGTCACAAGATTTCCTTCTAGTGATAATGTATGCTAGCTAGAAAATGAAAAACATATTCGTTTACTTACATAATTTTGTGATGTTGTAACAATTTCCTCCAAATGAATGACAGAGCCAAACATCATTTTCAAAATCATATATGTCTCACATGAGGCCTCTTACACCATTATGCACAAAATCAAAGCATAATCAAGCCTTGTGACCAAATTAACCTACTAAAAACATAATAGACAAACAGTGACTTCTACTACAATTCCAAAACCTATGATTGTATATATCTACAACTGTAGATTTAGATGCTTAACACACTGTAGAGATTGAAAAACAAAGATCATATATTGAGTTGACTTGCAATACTATCTTGTTGATTTGAGGGTGACAACCATTGAGCACTCGTGTAAGATTGTTCTCTGAGAATAGAAAATGAATTGTGAGTATTTAGCCATGAGTACTTGTTGAAAGGTAGACTCCTGATCTGAAACAAAAGAAAAACCAGTAGAAAATATGTAAATTAACATTTCCTTAATTTCTTATCATCCCCTGAAGCCTAGCTTCGATGTTTTCAATTAAAAAATACTCCAATTTCAAAATCCATAAAATGTTGTTATGTTCATAAGAGTGATTGCTTATTATACAATTTTACATTTCAAAGCCTCTAATTAGAAAAAGCATCAATCAACTATTACATTTTGAAGCATTTTTATTGTGCTATCCAGGTACTATCAGCCGAATGATACTTCAATGTTGATTAATATTTTTAAAGTCGTAATTACCATCAGGTTCCATCACCATTTATGTTCTCTTCTGTAGAACTCATCTGATGTTCTTCGACACATATATATTATTGAAAAAAGAGAGTATTAGTAAAGTACCTTAGATGTTGGATTTACTTTGTACAGGAGTGCATCTTGGAAGCAAATCCCCTACCACAAAACATGTTTTCCAATGTAACCCTGCTGCCATTAGAGGAAATTTTAACTCAAAACGGGCCTCCTAAGGAAAATTAATAAAATAATAGTTAAAATAATAAAATAATATTTATTAATTTTGGAGGAAGAAAAGAAAAAACTACTTTTTTGTTCGGATTTTTGACGTATCTCGCTATGTTTTTACTCAAATTTTGATCAGGAGAGATTGTTGGATGTGTAATTGAATTCTGCATCCAAGGAGTACCCACTCGGCATACTTTTAAAGGCCCCCTCTACCCCCAAAACAAGAAATACCTAAAAAAATGTGATGATGACATCATCATCATGTTTTTTTCAGGTATTTCTTGTTTCTGGGGTAGCAGGGCTCGTCAAAAGTATGCCGAGTGGGTACTCATTGGATGTGGAATTTAACTACGCATCTAATGAGCTCTCCTATTTGAAATTTGAGTAAAAACACACGGAGATATGTCGAAAATACGAACAAAAAAGTAGTTTTTTTTATGATACCTATCCCCAAATTTATATTAAAAAATTGTTTCAAAGGTGCTCCCTTTTTTAATTTTAAAAATTTTTGATTGGCTAATAGATGATGACATGGAATTTGTATTATTTTTGGAAGGCCCATTTTAAATTGAAATTTCCTCTAATGACAGTCTCCATTCACCATGCAGACATCATGAAGCTGACAACTCAAACAGGAAATTGAAAATTCATAGCTTGTTGTCTTGCTAAATTTCCTAAATAGTATATATGTTTTAGTTTATTAAAATAGACCTAGAGACTCATATTTCTGTAAGAAAATAAAAACACAAGTAATCAAGTAAGTAATATTAGAAAACAAAAGTTACCAACTTGATAATTTCCATTGGAACAAAGAGAATTTATTGTTCCTGAGAACAGTGTTAGGAGAAGGACTATAACTTCCAAGCATATATACATGTCAAAAAACTTGCCATGTTACCGACCTACAGTGAAATTTTCAGTTAGAAAAAATCGGTGATTCTGTGATTCCAAAAATATGACAATTTGTAGGCCATCCCTCATTTAAGGATTTAAGAAAACTTGATTATGGAAGTTAAACAACAAAAGTAACTAGCTACATAATCAAGTTACTAATCTTAGATCAAAATGAACAGTACAAATTTAAATAACAAGTTCAACACAAATAAGGGGCAGCGGGTGTGGAGGGGGTGGGGTCGTGTATAATCTCAATAGACAGAAAGTCATGGAATTTTCATGGGGTTGAGTATAGTTATTGACAATGAAGCAGCAAAATAATTTGTAGTCCTTCAATGACTTACTGTTCATACAAACAAAGGTACTCAAAAGGTAACCATGATTGGAGACTCAATGGTGATTATTCGATCGTTACTCTCTTGAAACCCCTAACCAAAATTATCTAACTTGGTTTCAATCAAATTTCCTACTTCCAGGAATTGCGAGTGATAAACATTGAAGTCCCATAGAAGTCCCTTTGGAGATCTTATTCTTCCCCTCTATCGGCCCAAGTGACAACTCCATTGGCTCTACCTCCTTTGGCCTCCCTGGAGCACTCAAGGAATGTGTTTCTTACCTAGATGTTGATAAATATGATAATTAGATGGTGGAAAATGTTACTGCAAACTTCAGGCGTCTAATAATACTGATTTTAGTCTAGATTCCATGGGCAACATAGACCTAGATAACAAAGGTGGGTTTGGATGTTGAGGCCCGAAATGGGAATTGAACGTTTAGTTTTAACTTTTTATAATCACATTATGTTTTGAGATACTATTTTTTTTATACCATGGGAATAAAAACCTCCTAAGAGTTATCCAACAACATGAAAGCCAAATATACCAGTAATTTGTGACTTAAGTTGTAACAATGGGTCAATGAAAAAACCTACCTCGCAGGTTTTGAACATGTGACCTCCAGAAAAATAACACATGGCATTAACCATTAGCCCACTCAGGTTCTCTTTGTTAAGATATTGTTGTTAGGTTGTTATTATTGTGATTATGTCAGTTTGTTGAGCAACACATCTATATAATTCTGAGCAAAATGAAAAATATAGGCCTTGGCACTAATTTCTGAATGGTTTGCACCTATCACTATACTACAAGCTTTGTCTTCTTGCAACCATTTATATTTTTTAAACCTATGATGTACGGTTCAGCCGCAACTTTTTTAAATATAAATTCTATCGATTATTGTGCTAAAAAAACAAGTCTGACACAAAATAACATTTTAAAAGATTGTGTTCTCACAAAAGAGGTGGAATGGAATTTGAGCAAATTGAAATGGTAGATCCTTAGATACCATTATGTTTTGGTTTAGTTTGATAAATAATTTGGGAAAATGAAAGCATCTTCTCGTGAAAAAAAGTTTAGAAAGTCAATGTCTTAAGCAAAATGGGAGTGCACTAAATATGCAGAATCCAGTGAAGGGTGTGATTTAGTTGCTCTTAATTGCAATGCAGATTCCATCCCATTTCTTGTTGTCATGAACTTAAGTTGTTATATTAATTGAACCATTGTTTTGGAAAGAAAAAGAAATGTCTTGCCAACCGCGTACTAGTTCATTGTTGAAGTCAACCTAGTATTAAGCCATCCTCTAGGATCTTGTTCTAGCTGTGGTATGTCCCACTTGCATGGAATGAATTATAAAATGATATGACCATATGCAAATCCCAAGAAATTTTGATGTAATAACACCTTCAGACCTGACGCCTGAACTAAAGGAAGCCTGCTCTTTGCACTGCAACCCCTTGAGGTATGTTTCTTGAAGAATTTCAATATGCATACATGCATTAGAATATGTGACAGGGCCTCTGCTACATCCCTCTGACACTATTACCAATCCATATGACCAACAATGAAAACAGAAAATGCAACAATTAAAGCTATATCAGTAAGTCATAAACTGCGTTTTCGAGGGGCAAATTTAGAATAGAAGTTCCTTCTCCTTTAGAGGCACTACGTAAGTGGCTATCGTAATTAAAATTGAGCATAAAGAATGGTCCTAAACCTCAGGGATAAAATAATAAATTAAAAAATTATCTCAATTAATATTCCCACCCTTTATTTGGGAATAGAGACATGAACAAAATGCCCTGTCGAGGCTAAAGAATTGAAATAAATATAGAGATATATACCTCATCCCAAGGCATTAACTCAAAGTATCAAACTATTGTGGCCAATGTTGCTAGGAATGTGGCTAATTCCATGCAAGCAGGTACGGTCCTAAACCTATGGTATACAACAATACATTCAAAAATTTTGTCTTAATTAATATGTCTACCCTTTATTTGGGAATAGAAACTTGAACAATATGTCTACCCTTTATTTAGGAATAGAGACATGAAAAAAATGCCCTATCCAAGCTAAAGAATTGAAATAAATATAGAGATAAATACCTCATCCTAAGGTGTTAGCTGAAAGTCTCAAACTGTTGTGGCCAATGTTGCTGGAATATAGCTAGTTCCATGCCAGCAAGTGCCTAGTCTGAGATATTAAAGATTCTATCTATAATGTAGGAAGCTTTCCTCAAGTTTCCATACAAGGTTTTTCTTGGAAAAATATATAAATACATAACTCACGCAACCGGGACAACATCAGAACAAGAAAAACACAACTATAAATAATAGACCCAATTATATAGACATATCTATTTTATAACATAAATGATCAAAGTCATCTAGGGAAGTGTCAATTAAATAGATATTAATAATAGTTACACAAAGGTGTTCAACATAACATATAGTGTAGTAGAGTACTGCAGAAAACCAAGAACAAATCACATAGATGTCATTAATTAAAAACCAATAATTACATGTGTGTATCACTATAGAGGATAAAGGCATTCACATAGGTGTGATTTTTATGATATAAGTGCACACAATCATAAAGAAATAATCCAATGGAATAGACACAACTGACAGGTACTCAAAGGATACCCAATAAAACATCCATTATAGTAACAGAGGGTTGCAAAATTGCAGTAACTCTGTCATAAGGCTGTCATGCCCACAATTCCAGAGAGTATCCTTCTTAAATATTATCTTAGAATAACTAATTAGCTAGTATATCCCAACTGAAGGAAACCCATCCATCCGTGACAAAGGAAAAGTTGTTAGAAAAATAGAAACAAATAACGAGAATTGTTTCTACAAATATCAAACACAAGTGTAAAAATAATAGAACTAGCCATCCGATGCCAAGCAGGTTATGTTCAAGCCATTAAATTAAATCACTTTCAGTGATTAGAACCAGGTTCAAAACCCTCAAAGATATGGTACCACATTCATGTGGTCAACATAGTTAACTAATGCATCCGTGAGGATTTAAATATTGACAATTTAGATAGTCCACAGATGCTTTGCACCTGAATGGATAAAGTCAAGTGCAAAAGTCCCAGGTGAATGTGAGGGTTTTGGACAATTTACATAGTCCATGGATTCTTTGCATCTTAATGGATAAAACCAAGTGAAAGTCCTAGGTGAATTTGTTATATTTTAATCATTTTAAGCTAGCAATATCTTAGGATCTTTAACTGAGAGAATAACAAGCACAACAATCAAAACACAAGAGAGAATGGACACAAAGATTTTCCTCGGGAAAACCATAAAGAAGAAAACCCCACAACTTCCTCTAAGATAGAATCAGCACCAAAAATAAAAACCCAAAATAGTAAGATGATCTCCCGACATCAGTAGTCTCTCTCTCTCTTTTCCCAACAACTTCTGCTCTCTCAGTTATGCGCTACAACTGAGTGTGAGTGAATGTGTGTTAAATAGACAAGCTCACTCTCTATTTATACTAATTCCCAACTTGACAATAACTCACTAGGTCCAACTTATCTAGGAGAGTCTAATAACCCTAAGGCCCCACAACTACAGGGAATTCAACCCTTGATCAATAAGGAGGGTTACCCTCTATTAATTTACATGACTTGTTTACATTATTGAATCTCTCGATAGGAACATTGGGGCATGACATGACTCAATTACATTACAGATACTTCCCATAATAAACGTTAGGGTACAAAGCATAAAATATACAAGTGAATACATTCCAAAGTTACAAATACATCAACACTCCCTCTTAACTAGGAAGTTATTCTCTCGACACAATTTATCAACATAGGTCTTCTTCTCTGTATCATATGGATCATCATCAAGTTCTCATCATCTTCATATTCAAGTCATCTTCATCTAGATCTGGATCATCACTCGATCTAGATAATCATTACTTGGAACATCATCACTGGATCTAGATCATCATTGCTGGATCATCATCACTGGATCTAGATCATCACTGGATCTGGATCATCACTGCTAGATCATCATCACTGGATCTGGATCATCACTGCTGGATCATAATCACTGGATCTAGATCATCACTGGATCTGGATCATCACTGCTGGATCATCATCACTGGATCTGGATCATCACTGCTAGATCATCATCACTGGATCTGGCTCATCACTTAATCTAGATCATGACTGGTTCTATCTCTTGATTCTTCTCATCATAGGAAGTTTTATAGATCCAGCCCTTTTTCATGCTGGTTGTAGGCGTAGCCTCCATGTAGGTCTTCTTCAGCACTTATATCTGACCCTAAGTCAGAATGGCTCGCCCAACACTTACATCTGACCCTAAGTCAGAATGGCCTGCACAACACTTACATCTAACCCTAAGTCAGAATGGCCTACCCAGTACTTGCATTTGACCATGAGAGGAACACATCCAACACCATGTCAGAAAGGCACACCCAGCACTCACATCTGACCATGGGAGGAACACATCCAAGAACCATGTCAGAAAGGCCCAGCACTTACATTCACCAGCATGATAGGACACACCTACTATCATCTGTGAAAAGGAACAAAACTGACAATCACTAGCATGATAGCAGGGATGATTTGAAAGAACCATACTTATTTAAAAGTGTATAAATGTTGGCGAATATTGCCAATTCTTAAAACACCAACTATAAAATGATTGGCGATATTTTTCAAAAAATATTTTAATTTGCAAGGATTGTATATCGTTTATATAATAATTTGGTGATTTTTAGGGTGAAAAATTTTTACCCCGTCAAAATTGGGCAAAACAGGGCTTCAAAAAATGCAAAATGGAGAATCGTTTTTGGGAGAAAAACATGGAAAAATAGCCCACTCAACTAAAATTCGCCCCTAAAATTATCCATGTATGATAGGACACACCTACTATCATCTGTGAAAAGGCACAGCACTTACAATCACTAGCATGGTAGGACACACCTACTATCATATGTGAAAAGGCACAACACTTACAATCACCAGCATGGTAGGACACACCTACTACCATCTGTGAAAAGGCACAACACTTACAATCACTAGCATGGTAAGACACACCTACTACCATCTGTGAAAATGCACAACACTTACAACCATCAGCATGATAGGACACACCTACTATCATCTGTGGAAAGGAATAGCACTTACAACCACTAGCATGATAGGACACACCTACTATCATCTATGGAAAGGAACTGCACTTAAATCTGATCATGTGGGAGCCAATCCCACATTCACATCAGAATGGCTCTGCACTTACATATGATCATGTGGGAGCCAATCCCACAGTCACATCATAATGGCTCTACACTTAAATCTGATCATGTGGGATCCAATCCCACAGTCACATCAGAATGGCTCTCAGCCCTAGGCTGAGGATTCCTGGTAACTGACTAGGTGCCTCCATTCTCCCAGAGAATAGACTTCAGCACTTATATTTGATCATGTGGGAACACATACCTCAATCACATTAGAATGGATCAGCAGTTACATCTGAGCATGGAAGGAACCAATCCTCTCACCATGTCAGAATGGCTCACGGACTCATCACTTCCATTTGGAGGCAACCTCGATCTGGAGAACACCAAGATTCTCCCTGAAGTACTCAAACTTCACTCTAGCCAATGGCATAGTCAACACATCAGCTATATGTTCATCCATCACAACATATGGGAGTTTTACTACTCCTCTTTGCACCATATCCGTGATATAGTGATATTTTATCTCGATATGCTTCGACTTGTCATGGAACATCGGGTTCTCAGACAACTTCACACAACTCTGGTTGTTTCAATATATACAAGTAGCATCCAACTAGAGATCAAATAAATTAGATAGTAGCTTCCTTAGCCATACTTCCTCACAACTAGCTAAACAAGTTGCAACATACTCTGCTTCAGCTGTACTTAGTGCCACACAGGACTACTTCCTGCTAAACCAAGAGATCACACCTAATCCCATATTGAAGCAACACACTGAAGTTCTCTTCCTATCGATGGCACTTCCTACCCAATCTTAATCAACATAATTTTCTAGGTTAATATTATGATTCGCCTCATACTTGAGCCCATAATCAACTATACCCTTCAGGTACCTCAGAATATGCTTTGTAGTAATCAAGTGAACATGTCTAGGATTTGTCAGGAACTGGCTCAATGTGAACAAAGAAAATATATGGTCTTGTATTCTTTAGGTACATTAAAGACCCAATCATCTGACGATACATCGTAGCATCAACCATTTCTGATGAAGCATCACTCAATAACTTCAGGTTCGCTGCCATAGGTGTCGTCATGGCCTTGCATTTCATCATCCTGAATCTCTTCAGGATCTCTACTGCATATTTCCCTTGTACCAGGGAAAATCCATCTACATTCTGCCACACCTCCATTCCTATAAAATAGTGCATCATACCCAAGTCCTTCATCTTGAACTTGGTAGCAAGCTTCCTCTTTGTATTAGTAATCAACCCATCCATACCTGTTACAAACAGATCATCTACATACAGCAGAAGTATCACCGGGTTCCTTTCTTCAACCTTGTAGTAAAGGTTGGAATCTGCTTTACTCTTGGTAAGGCCCAAACTGGATAGGAAGCTATCAATTATGTCATACCATGTCCTAGGTGCCTGTTTCAAACCGTACATGGATTTCTTCAATTTACACACATGAGTCTCCCTGTCATGTGTCTCACAACCGAGTGGCTGCTCCACATACACTTCCTATTCCACTACACCATTCAAGAAAGAAGTCTTGACATCTATTTGGTGTATCTTCCATTTCATCACTGCAGCTAGAGAAAGTACTGATCTGATGGAAGTGTATCTGGCTACAGGTGCAAAAGCTTCTTCATAATCTATTCCTTCTTTCTGGGAGAAGCCACGAGCCACAAATGTTGCTTTATATTTTTCTATGCTTCCATCTGTAGCATGCTTGATCTTGTAGATCCATTTGGAAGTCACGATATATTTCTCTTTTGGTCTAGGAACAACATCCTAGATGTCATTCTTCATGATCGATTGATACTCCTTGATCATAGCATTCTTCCATTCTTTCTTTTCTGTTGCTTCTTCATAGTTGGAAGGTTCTTTGTTAATAATGTCACATAGCAGAGCTACATAACCGGAGTAGGATCTAGTTCTCTTTCTTTCTCTATGTGTTTCTTCTGGAGCCCCATATCTTTCTGCACCTTGGATAGCCTCTCATACCCATGCAATTTTTCTCTTGTGAGGATTCTTCTCTTGGGGTGGATCTATAGGTTCCTGGGATTCTTTTATTTCTCAATCTTCTTCTTAAATTTCTTCGTTCATGGTTGTGTCATGAATTCTGGGTACTTCTGTTTCTTCAGGTTCTTCAGTAGGTCTCTTTCGGGATTTGTTGTAAGTTGAATCTTCATCCAAATTTACATCTCTGCTGATGTCGATATTTTTGAATCCTAGGAAGTATATTTTGTAATCCTTCGATCTTTCAAAGTATCCCACAAATATACCCTTCTTTCCAGAAGGATCTAACTTTGTCCTCTTTTATTTTGGAATGTGTATGTATATAGGATAGACGAATATTCTGAGATGGCTGACTTTAGGTTTCTTGCCGAAAAACACTTCTTCACGTGTCTTCTTCTTGAGTACTCTATGTGGTGTACGGTTCTACAAATACACTGTTGTTCGAGCAGCTTCTACCCATAGATGCATGGGAAGGTCTTTATCATGAAGCATGGCCCTTGTAGCTTCCATGATCATTCTATTTTTCCTTTCTACAACCCCATTCTGTTGTGGACTATATGGAGTGGATAACTCCCTCTTAATCCCTGAATCTTTGCATAACTCTTTGAATTCATTTGAGGTGAATTCTTCACCATTATCTGATCGAAAGGTCTTGATCTTCTTTTCTATGTGGTTCTCGATCAAGGCTTTGAATTCCTTGAACTTGCTGAATACTTCATCTTTGTTCTTCATAAAGTATATCCATATTTTCCTAGAAAAATCATCAATAAAAGAGACATAGTATACATACCCGCTTAATGAACTAGATGACATTGGATCGCATACATCGGAGTGGATGATTTCCAAAATTCCTTTTTCCTTGCTCTCGCTACCTGGAAATGTCCTCTTTGTGTTCTTTCCTTTCGCACATTCTTTGTAGACACCATCATGTTTTTCCTGAATTTCTGGAAGACCTTCAATAGCTTTGCTTCCATGTGGTAGTGCTCTGTAGTGAACATGTGCAAGCCTTCTATGCTAGAGTTCATTTGGTTCTACTAAGTCATGAACCAAAGCTTGTTCTGGTTGGCCCTTCAATTTGTATAGACCTCCTTCTTGTTCCCCAATTATTACTGCATCATCAATGGTCTTTCCTTTTGGCCACATAACAACTTGGCCGTCTACAAATGCAACCCTTATTCCTTTTGCATCCAATGCAGATATGGAGAGGAGGTTCTTCTTTAGTCCTGATACAAACAATACATCCTTCATCTTCATAGACTTTCCAGAATCTAGCTTATACGAGGATTCACCACTACATTTTATTGGATACTGATAGTCATCCCAAAATTTCACCTTGTGAGGTGACTCATGTTCATATAGTTTCACAAAGGATTCTTTAAATCCTATCATATGTTTGGAAGCACCACTGTCTATAATCCAATCATTGCTTCCATGTGTGATAGTTCACATGAGAGCGGAAATCAAAACATATTATTCATCACTTGAAGAATCATCACTTTCTTGTCTTATTCTATTTATGGAAGGTTCATCATCCTCTGCAGCATGAGAATGATGTCTTCTCTTATTTCCCTTCTTCTTGTGAGAGCCATTTTTGTTTCTAGGACATTCTCTAGCATAGTGTCCTTTCTCGTCACATGTATAGCATCTGATTCTAGCCGACTCTTTATTAGGTATTCTAATATTATTTTTCTTGTGAGAAGACTTACCTTTGTAATAGTTTGTTCTGCTACTCTTGGAGTGTACTGTGAGAACTTGATCTTCACTTCCCATATTTTCCCCTTGGGTTGTTATTCGAGGTTCTTCTTCTAAGCATTCTTCCCACAACTTACTAAACTTGACTAGCTTCTTTCTTGCACAAATCCCTTGAATGAAGGAGTCCCATGATATAGGTAGACCATTCAAGGTGGTCATCACAATTTCTACATTCTCTACTTCTTCATCTACCACTTACAGTTGTTCCTTGATCTGAGAGACCCTTGTAAATTAAGGTTGGATGGTTTCCGCATTCTGGATCTTTACATTATTCAATTGGTTTCTCAGATTCATCTTCTGATTTATGTTATTTCCTTCAAATAGTTTGGTCAGGGCATCAAACATAGCTTTAGGTGTCTTTAGGGAGTACACCTATGGTATGAGGTGATCCTTGATTGAATCAACAATAATCCTCTTAGCCATGACCAATTTCTTTTTTTGTAAGGCCTTAACCTCATCTTCCTCAGGAACTGGAACCTCTTCATTAATGTAAGACTCCAACTCATTTTCTTCCAAGACCAGGGAGATCCTATACTTCCAACCTCAGAATTTATCATCTCCCTCAATATTTTCATCAATATTGGTATGATGAGACATCTTAACTGAGAACATCAAATGGAAATACAAAAGATTTAGATATTACAAGGTTAAGATGTCGGAACTGGATATGGAGTTGAATTTCTGCAAGGCTGGTTCAAAAGTAGATTAGGGTTTGAATTTCTCAGAGTTCTGTCCAACCAAAAACTTTGATATTGATCTCTAAACTTTAATTTTGAGGAGGAGATCAATCCAAGCCTTGTCTCACTCAAAAATTCATTTTTTGTGGAAATCCCTAATTTCTAGTAGTAGTGTCAGGCCAAAAACTAAAAATATTCAGAATCAGATTTTGCTTCAACAGAAAGATGCGCCCTAGAGGAGAGTCAGTCCAACCTTATTTTGCTGAAAATATGTGGAGAGATATCCAAAAAGTAGGAAGCCCTAGATTCCGCAGCTGCATAGTGTCTTCTTCTCAAGTATGCTCTGATACCAAGTTAGATTTTTATCATTTTAAGCTAGCATTATCTTAGGATCTTTGACTGATAGAATAACAAGCACAACAATCAAAACACAAGAGACAATGGACACAAATATTTTCCTCAGGGAAACCATAAAGGAGAAAACACTGTAACTTCCTCTGAGATAGAATCAGCACCAAAAACAAAACCCCAAAACAGTAAGATGATCTCCTGACAGCAGTAGTCTCTCTCTCTCTTGTCCCAACAACTTCTTATTTCTTATTTATGCGCTACAACTGAGTGTGAGTGAATGTGTGTTAAATAGAGAGGTTCACTCTCTATTTATACTAATTCTTGACTTGAGAATAACTCATCAGGGCCGACTTCTCAAGGAGAGTCTATTAACCCTAGGGCCCCATTCTGTTGTGGATTATATGGAGTGGATAACTCCCTCTTAATCCCTGAATCTTTGCATAACTCTTTTAATTCATTTTATGTGAATTCTCCGCCATTGTCTAATCAAAAGCTCTTGATCTTCTTTTCTATGTGGTTCTCGATCAAGGCTTTGAATTCCTTGAACTTGTTGAATACTTCATCTTTGTTCTTCATAAATTATATCCATATCTTCCTAGAAAAATCATCAATAAAAGAGACATAGTATATAGACCCGCTTAATGAACTGGATGACATTGGACTGCATACATCGTAGTGGATGATTTCCAAGATTCATTTTTCCTTTCTCTCGCTACTTGGAAATGTCTTCTTTGTTTTCTTTCCTTTCGCACATCCTTTGTAGACACCATCATGTTTTGCCTAAATTTATGGAAGACCTTCAATAGCTTTTCTTGCAAGTGGTAGTGCTCTGTAGTGCACATGTGCAAGCATTCTATGCCAGAGTTCATTTCGTTCTACTGATTCATGAACCAAAGCTTGTTCTAGTTGGCCCTTCAATTTGCATAGAATTCCTTCTTGTTCCCCAATTACTACTGCATCATCAATGGTATTTCCTTTTGGCCACATAATAACTTGGCCATCCACAAATGCAACCCTCATGCCTTTTTCATCCAAAGCAGATATGGAGAGGAGGTTCTTCTTTAGTCCTGGTACAAACAATACAGCCTTCATCTTCATAGAATTTCCAGAGTCTAGCTTATACAAGGATTCACCACTACCTTTTATTGGATACTGGTAGTCCTCCCCAAGTTTCACCTTGTGAGGTGACTCATGTTCATATAGTTTCACAAAGGATTCTCTGAATCCCGTCATATGTTTGAAAGCACCACTGTCTATAAGCCAATCATTTCTTCCATGTGTGATAGTTCCTGTGAGAGAGGAAATCAAAACATATTCTTCATCACTTGAAGAATCATCACTTTCTTGTCTGATTCTCTTTGTGGAAGGCTCATCATCCTCTACAGCATGAGCATGATGTCTTTTCTTGTTTCCCTTCTTCTTGTGAGAGCCATTTTTGTTTCTAGTACATTCTCTAGCATAATGTCCTTTCTCGTCACATGTATAGCATCTGATTCTAGACAAATATTTATTAGGTCTTATAATATTATTTTTCTAGTGAGAAGACTTACCTTTGTGATAGTTTGTTCTGCTACTCTTGTAGTGTATTGTGAGAGCTTGATCTTCACTTCCCATCTTTTCTTCTTGGGATATTATTCGAGCTTCTTCTTGTGAGCATTCCTCCCATAGCCTACTAAACTTAACTAGCTTCTTTCTTGCATAAATCCCTTGAATGAAGGAGTCTCATGATCTACGTAGACCATTCAAGGTGGTCATCACAATTTTGGCATTCTCTACTTCTTTAGCTACCACTTCCAGTTGTTCCTTGATCTGAGAGACCCTTGTAAAGTAAGACTTGATGGTTTCTGCATTCTGGATCTTTACATTCTTCAATTCGTTTCTCAGATTCATCTTTTGATTTATGTTCTTTCCTTCAAACAGTTTGGTCAGGGCATCAAACATATCTTTAGGTTTCTTTAGGGAGGACACCTATGGTATGAGGTGATCCTTGATTGAATCAACAACAATCCTCTTAGCCATGACCACATTATTTTCGTGTAAGAACTTAGCCTCATATTCCTCTAGAACTAGAACCTATTCATTGATGTAAGAGTCCAACTCATTTTCTTCCAGGACCAGGGAGATTCTATACTTCCAGACTCGAAAGTTATCAGCTCCCTCAAGCTTTTCATCAAGCTTGGTATGATGAGACATCTTAACTAAGAACCTCAAATGGAAATACAAAGGATTTATATCTTATAAGGTTAAGATGTCGGAACTGGATCTGGAGCTGAATTTATATAGGACTGGTTCAGGAGCATATTAGGGTTTGACTTTCGCAAAGTTCTGTCCAACCAAAAACTTTGATCTTGATATATAAACTTCAATTTTGAGGAGGAGATCAATCCAGGCCTAGGCTCACTCAAAAATTCCACCTCTGTGGAAAGCCCTAATTTTCAGCAATCGTGTGAGGTCAAAAAATGAAAATGCTCAGAATTAGATTCTGGTTCGACAGAAAGATTCACCCTGGAGAGGAGGGGCACCCAAACCTTATTTTGTTGAAAATCTGTGAAGAGAGATCCAAAAAGTAGGAAGCCCTATTTTCCACAGCTGCACAGTGTCTTCTTCTCAGGTAAGCTATGATACCATGTTATATTTTTATCATTTTAAGCTAGCATTATCTTAGGATATTTAAGTGAGAGAATAATAAGTACAACAATCAAAACACAAGAGACAATGGACACAAAGATTTTCCTCAAGGAAACCATAAAGGATAAAACCCTGTAACGTCCTCTGAGATAGAATCAGCACCAAAAACAAAACTCCAAAATAGTAAGATGATCTACCGATAGCAGTAGTCTCTCTCTCTCTTGTCCCAGCAACTTATTCTCTCTTAGTTATGCGCTACAAATGAGTGTCAGTGAATGTGTGTTAAATAGAGAGGCTCACTCTCTATTTATACTAATTTATGATTTGACAATAACTCACTAGGGCCGACTTCTCTATGAGAGTCTAATAACCGTAGGGCCCCATTCTATTGTGGATTATATGGAGTGGATAACTCCCTCTTAATCCATAAATCTTTGCATAACTCTTTGAATTCATTTGGGGTGAATTCTTTACCATTATCTGATCGAAAGGTATTGATCTTCTTTTCTGTGTGGTTCTCAATTAAGGCTTTGAATTCCTTGAACTTGCTGAATACTTCATATTTTTTCATCATAAAGTATATCCATATCTTCCTGTAAAAATCATCAATAAAAGAGACATAGTATACATACCCACTTAATAAACTAGATGACATCAGACCGCATACATCGAAGTGGATGATTTCCAATATTCCTTTTTCCTTGCTCTCGCTACTTGGAAATGTCTTCTTTGTGTTCTTTCCTTTTGCACATCCTTTGCAAACACCATCATGTTTTGCCTGAATTTCCAGAGGACCTTCAATAACTTTTCTTGCAAGTGGTAGTTCTCTATAGTGCACATGTGCAATCCTTCTTTTCCAGAGTTCATTTGGTTCTACTGAGTCATGAACCAAATTTTGTTCTGGTTGGCCCTTCAATTTGTATAGACCTCCTTCTTGTTCCCCAATTACTACAACATCATTAATGGTCTTTCCTTTTGGCCACATAAGAACTTGGCCATCTACAAATGCAACCCTCATGCCTTTTGCATCCAATGCAGATATGGAGAGGAGGTTCTTCTTTAGTCCTGGTACAAATGATACATCCTTCATCTTCATAGAATTTCTAGAGTCTAGCTTATACGAGGATTCACCACTACCTTTTATTGGATACTGGTAGTCATCCCCAAGTTTCACCTTGTGAGGTGACTCATGTTCAGATAGTTTCACAAAGGATTCTTTGAATCCCGTCATATGTTTGGAAGCACCACTGTCTATAAGCCAATCATTGCTTCCATGTGTGATAGTTCCCGTGAGAGGAGAAATCAAAATATATTCTTCATCACTTGAAGAATCATCAATTTATTGTCTGATTCTCTTTGTGGAAGGTTCATCATCCTCTACAACATGAGCATGATGTCTTCTCTTGTTTCCCTTCTTCTTGTGAGAGCCATTTTTGTTTCTAGGACATTCTCTACCATAGTTTCCTTTCTCATCACATGTATAGCATCTGATTCTAGACAAATCTTTATTAGCTCTTCTAATATTATTTTTTTGGTGAGAAAAATTACCTTTGTGATAGTTTGTTATGCTACTCTTGGATTGTATTGTGATAGCTTGATCTTCACTTCCCATCTTTTCTTCTCAGGCTATTATTCGAGCTTCTTCTTGTGAGCATTCCTCCCACAGCCTACTAAACTTGACTAGCTTCTTTCTTGCACAAATCCCTTGAATGAAGGAGTCACATGATCTAGGTAGACCATTCAAGGTGTTCATCACAATTCCTGCATTCTCTACTAATTCTTCATCTACCACTTCCAGTTGTTCCTTGATCTAAGAGACCCTTGTAAAGTAAGACTGGATGGTTTCCGCATTCTAGATCTTTACATTCTTCAATTAGTTTCTTAGATTCATCTTCTGATTTATGTGCTTTCCTTCAAACATTTTGGTCAGGGAATCAAAAGTAGCTTTAGGTGTCTTTAGGGAGGATACATGTGGTATGAGGTGATCCTTGATTGAATCAACAGTAATCCTCTTAGCCATGACCAATTTCTTTTTATGTAAGGCCTTAGCCTCATCTTCCTCTGGAACTGGAACCTCTTCATTGATGTAAGATTCCAACTCATTTTCTCCCAGGACCAGGAACATCCTATACTTCCAGGCTCGAAAGTTATCAGCTCCCTCAAGATTTTCATCAAGCTTGGTATGATGAGACATGTTAACTAAGAACCTTAAATGGAAATATAAAGAATTTATATATTACCATGTTAAGATGTCGAAACTGGATCTGGAGCTGACCTTTTGCAGGGCTGGTTCAAGAGAAGGTTAGGGTTTGACTTTGTCGGAGTTATGTCCAACCAAAAACTTTGATCTTGATCTCTAAACTTCGATTTTGAGGAGGAGATCAATCCAGGCCTGGGCTCACTCAAAAATTCCACTTCTATGGAAAGCCCTAATTTTTGGCAGGAGTGTTGGGTCAAAAACTGAAAATGCTCAGAATCATATTCTACTTCGAGAGGAAGATGCGTCCTAGAGAGGAGAGTCAACCCAACCTTCTTTTGCTGAAAATCTATGGAGAGAGATCCAAAAAGTAGGAATCCCTAGTTTCTACAGCTGCACAATGTCTTCTTCTTAGGTAATATCTGATACCATGTTATATTTTTATCATTTTAAGATAGCATTATTTTAGGATATTTAACTGAGAGAATAACAAGCACAGCAACCAAAACACAGGAGACAATGGACACAAATATTTTCCTCGGGGAAACCATAAAGGAGAAAACTCAGCATCTTCCTCTGAGATAGAATCAGTACCAAAAACAAAACCCCAAAACTGTAAGATCATCTCCCGACAACAGTACTCTCTCTCTCTCTTGTCCCAACAACTTCTTCTCTCTTAGTTATGCACTACAACTGAGTGCAAGTGAATGTGTGTTAAATTAAGAAGCTCACTCTTTATTTATACTAATTCCTAACTTGACAATAACTCACTAGGGACGACTTCTCTAGGAGAGTCTAATAACCCTAGGGTCCCACAACTGCGGGGACTTTAACCCTTGATCAATAAGGAGGGTTACCCTCTATGAATTTACATGATTTGTTTACATTACTGAATCTCCCAATAGGAACATCGAGGAATAACATGACTCAATTACATTATAGATATTTCCCAGAAGTTACAAATACATCAACATAATTTGATTAAATAGATACTCCTCAAATAACACCTCGGTCAATATCAATAGTGTCTATGAACAAACCCACTTTACAGTTTTGTCATTTCACAAATATTTTAATGCTTTATCCACCTTATGATTTAAGTTTTATCCATCTTAGAATTTTATCATTTCACACTTCAAACGTAATGACTTACATTCTTTTCTCCATTGTTTTTATTTTAAACCATGGGAACAACAACTTCCCAACAGTATATTCAACAATATAAGACTACAATTCTTATCCACAATAATTCTTTCTTCTCTTGGGAAAGGAGAATCTCTCAAGAGAGTTGAAAGAATTTGGCTTTTTCTATGAAAATATCTTCTTCAATTATTCCCACAGCCAAATAAATAAGCAAAGAGGGATCTATCCAGCCTGTTATCCCTTCATTGTAAATATCTTTACTTTTGTCAAATCATAACCTTTAGGATTAAGTTTAGTTGTTGAATGTGTGGTTCCTATTTCAAAGGCATGTGACATGGGCCTCTCCATATTATAGGCATTTACTTCATCACTTGGTTGATGAAAATGTCCGGAACTAGTTTTTTCCACACATATTACATTATCCTCCAAAGACACTGGCCAGTTCTTAGAGGAGATTTATGCAAGAAAGGATCTTGAAAGGATAATTATTCAAATATCTGAATTTGGGTAAGGTGCCCTGCTTCCACAAATGATCTTCAGAAGCTGAGTCCCACAACTGTTTTCCTGCCCTTGAGTTCTGAATCACCGTGAATCTCTAATTCCCAGCCCACCTGACTAGATGGGTGCATGGACATACTGTGGATTAGATTTTTGGTTTAATGGTACAACCACTAGATTGAAGAAAAGAGCACAAGAAGTTAGAATGGATAGGTCTCAACTAACCTTTTTTTTGACAGTTTTAGGGCCCTAAAGAATTGAAAATATGTAATTGGGCATTTGATTCAAGGTGGACTTTAGCATGACTTCCCTCCTTGCAAGATTTAGAAATTTAGCATGCCAACTCTCCAAGGACCACAAGATTTTATCTAGAATTGAAGCTGTTCCTGAACTTGAATTTGTTGGAAGCCATATGAACACCCAAGTATTTGATTATGCCATCTTTTGCCAAAGGAGAATACCCAGAAGCTTCATGGTTTGTATGAAGGTACCCCTCCTTGTGATAGGGGACATGTTCGAAATTTCCTACCATCAGTGCAAAACTGCAACTTATGGTGATTCTCTTACAATTTTTATGTTTTTCTAAAAACAGAAGCATATATATATTTGTATTAAAATAAAGCTATAGTTGAACCATCCAGCAATATAATGCAAAATTTGCAGATCCGGTCTTTACTTTTCAGAAAAGAGGTCATGAAAACTTCATCTATGCTAAATTCCTTGGCTAGCTCGATAGTACTAAGTCTATTACATTCTAGACAACATGTGAAATTCCTAACAAACTATTCTCCTAGAAAATATGATTACAGACCATGTACGAACACATAAATTTTAAAAGGGATCTTGCCCATAACTTGTTTTTCCAGCAACCTTGGAAGTCTGGGCCTCCTCTAACTGGTTCAATTCATGATGCATTACCTGTTGTACTATTACCTCCTCTGCTCTCCACTACTTTGGCCTATAGAATCCATCAGAATGTTATGGAGGAGTATAGAAATGTGTTGCTTCCCTTGCGAATTTCCTTCTTGCTTGCAACTACCCATCTCTCTTGAGTCTCAAGTAGCCCTTTCAAGTTCAATTCCATTTCTTCAAGCCAAATGTTTGTTTTTCCTCCTGTAATCTCAGTCCCCTATTGCCTTGATTTGAATCTTTCCAGTTGGGATTCCACATCCTCCAGTTGTTGGTTCTACAAGCTTTTTGAATCCTTATATCCTCTCTCCCAATTTTCCTCCATTTATCTAATATCTTGACTAGTAAACATGACAGTGCACAGTTTTTTTGGGTGGATATGGTTTTCCATGATGTCGGCCCTAAACAAGAATTATCCACAATGGTTTCAAGATCCTTTGAAAAACACAAATTCTCTAGAGATATTAAATGCAAATTGAGAGCAGAGATGATCCTCTCCATGCAGCAGTTAATCCAATATCAAAGATTAGAAACGAAACATAAAATTGACAGTGAAGCATCTCAGTGGCATCTGATATACCAATACTCATCAAGAAAATCCCAGCTATGCATTAGGCCAATGTCCATATTCACACCTGATTTAGTAAGACATTCAGTGTAATGGCCCATCTCTGGTGCAGATAATTTAAAGCTGTGAGATGCCATGAAGTGAAAAGGTATCACGATGTAAAGGGATGGTATGAGTATTAAAGTGTCTTCTATTCCTACTAAAATAGATGGTTAAATGTCTTCTATTTCAGCAGGAATAGAAGAAATTTAACCAGGTCTGTTTCAAAATTTCAGGAGAGAGAGAGAGCATGAAGATTATTCCTTTGGATCTGTGGCGATAAAATATGTTCTGGAGCTTCATATCCCTACCCAGTTTTTTTCCAAACCCCTGCATTTCACTGCAGTCACCATTGGTTGAGATGTTAGATTCTCCAACCAAAATGTGCCACAAAAGGGTAAGCGTTGAGCTCCTGAACGAGCCCTGATATAATTGTATAGAAAAGAAATTTCTCGAAGATAATTGATCAATTATGACGGTGATTTGTAGTCACAATATGTTGGTGAGCAAGATCATGGATTTGAGTTGAATAGATAATCAAATTGTTGTATAATTTGAGTCCGTTGCTAACAATTCGAAGCCATTTCGTTTTAGTTTGGCGCAGTCTCCGGATAAATTTGGTGGCATTTCGTATAAATTTGGTAGTGCTTTGGATAAATTAGAGGCATTTGGATTAAATTTGGCCATATTTTGGATAAATTTGTAGGATATTGGATTAAATTTGGCTGGAGTATATCATAGGAAGAGCATCCAATCAATTCCAGCGTGCAATATGGTAAGTAAATGTATCTTTTGAAGATGTTTTGTATTCTTTAATGTCTCTGAAACCGCTTATTTTAGTCTAATACTTCATTCTGTATTGATTTGAATTTACTGATATGTTGTAAAGGCATCATATCTTGTTTTCATTTAATGCTCAATTTATCTCAAATGCATCATTTTTCTGTTATCTGGAAAATTCTAATTTTATTTCAATATAATTTCCCCCTCAAATTCCATATCTTGTTGTATTATTCGAGTGGTTTATATGATATACAATTTGTTATTTTGCTCAAAATACTTGTTTTTCGTTTTCTACCGGTGCCTTCTTTCCTTTGGCTGCTTTATGTGGTTAAAATATTTTGCTACCTAATTGATTCATGCTACTATCACAATTGTGCTTGAAATAATGAACTGGAAGGAAGTTTTAGGAAGATCTTCGATATCAATTTGCTAAACATTGTGCTTGTCAACATCAATAGTGAGAAATTGTTATCTTGTGTCAAAACTAGTCTTTGTCCTCTTGTTCAACAGCTATATATCATTTCTATTTTAGATTTGATTGTATTTCCTTAGACTGCAGTTTGGAGTTGACAAACTGGTACCTTGATTGAAGAACTAGTTTTTGCAGCTTGTCATTGTATCTCAAGAACTAGTGAATTTAATTAGCCAGTTCAAATTTATATAAAATTTGTAAAAAACTGGTCAAGCTTCATCTTAATATGTTTTCAATCCTCACATTTAATTTTGATGTTTTTGTTCAAATTTTAAGTTATAAAAAATATCTCTATTTTTTTTGGAATAAATGAACTGATAACAAAAAAAATTTTAACTCATTTTATATTTAAGAGTGATTTTTTCCTTCCAAATTTCATTTGCTGAATTTGAACATGAACCACATGAATTTGATAGTAAACTGGAAGTAAAAGAGAGCAGGTAAAAGAGTGAAGTTTGTCTATTCTAGTTGTCCTTTCTTCGTGGAAAGCTGAGACATTTGAATTCAATTTTCCATGACTTTTAGGCATGGAGTTTTTTTGGAAGTTTTTTTTCACATTCTGAAATGATATTTGCATTTCTGCTAATGATCTTAATGTTAAGTTTTAGACATTGAAACTCTCTTAATGGGGGTATCTTAAGGAATAATTTTAAAATGTGTATTTGTTAAGTGATATTAACACCTGCAATTTTATCTTTAATTTGTTTTTCATTTACTAAAGAGTCTTTTTCATTTTTCTGGTACTGGAGAAAATCTTGATCCAACAAGCATGGCATTGTGAACATGAACTTCAACTTCTATGGCTTATGAGAAAGCTATACTTAGAATTTAGGATAGTTTTATTACACTAATTGACTTTTTTGGACATGTAACATTATTTATGAAGGAATGCTTGTATATAAATGCTAAATGTACAAACTGGTATCAACATCAAGGCATGCCACACTATCTTTCTGAAGCTAAAACATAGATTGATTTACAAGTTAAACTGGAGGTTCTATCTAATTTATTCTCACAAATTTCAACTTCAAGGAACTGATAATTTTAGTGCTTTTCATTCTGACAGTCATCCATGTACACAAGCACTGGTTTCTTTTCTGACAAACTATAATCACCTAATAGTTGCAACTGGATACCCATCACACTTTGATCTCAGTTTCCTATTAAGTTTGGGTAATGTTGCATTTCTTATTTTAAGCTAGATTCCTTTAGCAAACCATTGAGTTAAGTTCCTTCAAGGCCATGGGCATGCTTGTTGGTCAAGATTATATTTTGAAATCTCTTAAATGAGTTAATAAGTCATTCATTCATTACTGACATTGGCATCTTTTGGCTCAATGCAGGAAGATCCCATTAACATTATTTTTGGTTCTCATGTATGGGCGGAATATTCTGAGGTAGCCTGGATTGATGGAGAAGTCCTAGAGATCAATGACCAGAAAGCTAAACTTCAGCTCGCTAATGGAAAGACAGTAAGACCATTTGTTACTATTTATAGTTATGGTTTTGTTTTCTTTATCTTGCGTATTAAAGTTCTTCTATCACCAACACAATGTGCTTTTAAGTATTGGATTTATGAAGAAAATAATGAAATTCATGTTCCAAGCACTTATGCAAGAGTGAGATTGTTGGTATCTTGTCAACCCTAATCAGCCCAAGAACAGAAAACATGTAACAAGTACGATTTGAATCTGGGCGGGGAGGATAAGAACTTTACATGTTAACCACCCATGCTAATCCTATTATACATAATACTTTGTAACTAATTTTTTAACAGATGATTACCGCAAAAATTATATCAGCGCAAGTAGAAAAACTATTGTTTCGGTAATTGCACTTTTTTTGGTTGCAAATGATAATTTTTTGCTTGTTTACAGGTGGTTGTAGATATTTCAAATACACACCAAACATATATTGGAGAATTTCCTGGGGGTGTGGATGATATGACAAAACTCTCTTATTTGCAAGAACTAGGAGTTCTACACAATTTGTCAACTAGATATGAACTTAATGAAATATATGTAAGTGTTTTAGTTTCTTGATTGTGACTATTCTGTTGATCATTCTGTAAAAATGTTTTGAGTGGTTTTCTAAGGCTTTCATCTGCTATTATTTGATATGAGAAGAATTGCATACAATTTATCTAAATCAAAATGAACAATTACATTAGCTATTATAGCAACAACGGGATTCTTGTATTGTCTAGTACTTCACAGACATATGCTAAGAGCATACTGATTGCCATAAATCCTTTTAGAATTCTTCCTCATTTATATGATAGACAAATTATGGAATAATACAAAGGAGCTACATTTGGAGTGCTAATCCCTCATGTTTTTCTATGGAAGATGTTGCATATAGGTATGCTATTGTGATTCTCCTTGATCAAGTGATGTTTAACCTCGATAAAAGCTTATAAAAGTAGAAAATTGAGAATTTTTTGAATACAAGGTGATGATCAATGAGAAAATAAGTCAAGCCATTTTAGTCAGTGGAGAAAGTGGAGCAGGTAAAATAGAATCCACCAAAATGCTTATACGCTATCTTGGTTACATGTGGGGCCGAGGAGCAACTGAAGGAAGATCAATTGAACAACAAATGCTAGAAGTAAGAAACCATTGCATTTTTGTCTTTGAATGGAGGCCAACATTCATTGACAACACTCCACTGATAAAAGAACTTAGGATGATAGACTTTTGGTGGTATGTTTCTAAATCATAGTTATTTTGCAATATATTAACTTTTCACCTTTTGTGGCTTGCAGTCAAATCCTGTTCTTGAATCCTTTGGCAATGGAAAAACTGTCAGAAATAACAATTTGAGGTGAAGTGTTTTTTATATTTTGATATATGTTATTATGCAACTCATTCAAGGAAATAATGGAAAGTTTGAGTTGTCAATTAAAATTTTCCATCATATAAGTTTCTAATGTTTTAAAACACTAGTTTGATTGAAGTCCTTCTCAACTGCAGTCGCTTTGGTAAATTTGTTGAGCTTCAATTTGACAAAAATGGAAGAATCTCAGGAGCTGCTGTCAAAACTTACCTATTGGAAATGACCCATGTTTGTCAAATTTTGGATGTTGAAAGGAATTATCATTGTTTCTATATGCTTTGTGCTGCACCACTAGAAGCATTCTAAATGCATGCATTTAATGTTTCTATTTCTATATGCATTCTACACCACCATTAGATGGATGATTGCATTATCATTGTTTCTATATGCATGCATTTAATGTTCAAAATTCAAATTGAATGGACACATTGTTTATTTTCACACCATGTTTTGTTTCTATTTATGAATGATTTAAAAAAATAGTATGCTAACAATAAGAGTTGTGATTATTTTCTTGGTCCTTTCAGGATATTGAGAAATTAAAATTGGGGGATCCAAGAACATTTTATTATCTAAACCAGACCAAGTGTTATGAATTGGATGGTGTTAATGATGCTAAAGAGTATCTTGCAACAAGAAGGCAATGGATGTAGTGGGAATTAGTCCTGAAGAACAAGTATGTTTTATTTGAACATGTGTGTGTTATGAAATATCACATTAAAAGGTTAAGTGTTGTGAAAATATAAACTGTGTATCGCGCTGAATCATTCCATTTTTTGAGGATGCGATATTTTGAGTTTTGGCAGCTATTCTCCATCTAGGTAATGTGGATTTTTCCGAGGGGAAGGATAAAGAATCATCTAAACCAAAATATGACAAAGCTATGTTTCATCTGAAAATGGCAGTTGAAGTTTTCATGTATGGTTTATTTCCAAGACTGAATTATGTATTATGCGATTCAAGTGTTGTCTGCTATATCTTAAGCATGTTAAGTTTTCAACTGATTTACTAAAATGAATCACTTTTTTCTCCCTATCCTAGGTGTGATGCTAAAGGTCTTGAAGACTCTCTTTGTAAACGTGTCATTGTGACACAAGATGAAAGCATTACAAAATCACTAGATCCAGTTGCTGCAGCTACCAACCAAGATGCATTGGGAAAAGCAACATATTCACGATTATTTGATTGGTATGGATTGTCATGCTTGATGTTCTCTGCTTCTTTAGAATCAGATATCAAGAATTGAAATACACTTGTACGCATTTCTTGTTTTCTCAAATTATGTCAAGGATTGTCCATATGGCTTAAGTAACATCCGTATTTAAATTTTTTACAGGTTGGTGAATAAAATAAATATTTCAATTGTTCAAGATCCTAATTCAAAGATGCTACTTGGGGTTCTGGATATATATGGTTTTGAAATTTTTAAGACCAACAGGTTCCTTTTAATCATGACAATCAAAATTGCTATAGCAATCTTTCACGAAAAACTAAAACTATTTTTTACTCAGTGTCTACAGATCAGTATCTCTAGTATGCGTGGTAGTCATAGAAACTCGGTGGGAATAAGGGAGGCATGTTCTTTAAATATCATAATTTTTTTTTTTTTGCAGAATATCTTAGGATTATGAGTTAATTTATGTATAGATTGGTACTGGGTTTTTTGTTGCAAACAATTGCAGAATTCTTGACCTATATGTGTTATGTGTTGCTGAAATTTTCTTACAGTATATTTTAAAAGTTAAAAAATATAATTTATTTGCTACTAATTGTGGAATTTTTTGTGACTTCCTATACACTGGGTTTGTAACAGGCCAAGAAGCCACATTTCCTTTCCTTCAATTAACATTGATTTAATTATTTATTCACTTTCTTTGTGTGTGGTAGCTTTGAACAATTGTGTATCAATATCACAAATGAGAAGCTGTAGCAGCACTTCAATCAGGTCAAGAAGCAGATTTATCTTTATTGAATTATCAGTTCTTTGGCTTGCAAGACATATCTTCATTGCATCATACATTCTTGACTTACCCAAGTCTTTTTTTTATTGGATTTTGCAGGAGTGAACTTAACTAAGTGGGCCATTGATTATGAAGAGGTTGTTGCTGAGGCTTTGCCATTGAGTATGAAGAGCCTGCTGTTGAGGCTTTCAAGCTGCTAAGTATGGGTTAATTGAAGCTGTTGTGGGATCTAAGTATGGCTTAGCAGCCAAGTACAAGTGGGATGGTTTAACCATTGTAATATTTTGTAAAGTCATCAATATACTAGATGATTTTCATGTAAAGTTATATGGAGATAGCTTTTGATAAAACTCATATATATTGTAATACTTGACATTTCATATAATATAATTTGTGTGGTTTAAAACTTATATGGTTGTACTTTATATTATTTAGAAGTGTTGTAATTAACTAATTAATGTGACATTGCATAATTCACATGTGTATTAGATGATGATAAATAATGTATGATTCTTTTTTTAGTTTAAACATAATATCATATTAAAAATGTATATTGATTAATAATAGACACCATTAAAACTACTAAAATATAATAACCACACATAAAATGACTAAAAATTACTAAATTAGTGACCAATAAATGAGATAAATGACAAAAAATTGAGAGATACGTAACCAAACAATGAGATATAAATGACCAAAAAAACGAACAAAATTCGCATATCAATGACCAAAAAACAGTTTTGGTGGCTAATTTACGGTCTTTTATTACGTGACCAAATTTGGTCATATTCTAGTTTGTCATGTGGTCATTAATTTGGTGTTAAATGTGGTCATATATTTGGTCATTGATTCAAATATATGACCAAATTAATGACAAACTGACAAGTTATAAATGACCAAAATAAAAAAGACCAATTTTGGTCGCGTAATAAAAGACCGTAAATTAGCCACCAGTGATCGCCAAACCAAAAGTGGTCATTGATATGCGGATTTTGGTCACTAATCTATCATTTTCCACTTGTTTCGCTGGTCAAAATTGGAATGGGTTCATAATTGGTCCACCCCTCAACCTCTACAAAAGGTCTATCCACCTCAGTATCTTGTCTTGGTCTCTCTTGAATCGGTAGGATAAATTTACACATGTGGACATAAACCCCAAATTCGAACCCCAAATTGAGAGATACATACATCTTGTTTTCTACCAAAATGATGAAGGTTTTGAACTTACTGATGTCATTGTGGGTTGAATTTGATGTCAATGTTGCATGTTGAATATGCTCCTAAATCTTTGCTTGCTTCATGATCCTAATGATTCTACAGACCAGTTGATGTGAGATTTACTCTTAAGCTAAAGAACGTAGAGGGCATGAATTCATTAGTACATTAGGGCCAACCCTATAACTGAAATGAGAAAAATTCTACTAATAATGACAAGGAAGAGCCATAGATAGTGATTAGAGCCCTAGGCACTAGCATAGGAGACCACAATGGTGAATTTAGAGGCAGGATGGTTAGCTATGTTAGGGATCTGAACTATGGTCGAGGACACTGCCAAATGATACCACACTAGCAAAGTTAGAGGAAGGATGGCGAGCTATGCTAGGGAGTTGAAAGATGGCCGAGGTGAGGGATGGCTGGGGTGAGATTTTATGTGTTTAATTTTTGGTTTGATATTTTGTTTTTTATTTATTTATTTATTTAATATTTTTTTATTTTAATATATATTTTATTTTAATATTTTTGTTTTATATATTTTTATAATAGTATTTTATGTTTTAATATTTTATTTGCAAAGTTTAATAGTATGCACCAATGACCATGGTAAATTTCAAGGACACAATAGTTCAACAACAAAACCTCGAAGTAGGAAAGAGACTTTGCAAACATGCATTATTATCCTTAGAAAAAGAAATTCTCTAGGTAAATTAGTGAATACATTGTGGCCCATATCAATCAATGACATATAACCCATCGCAAAACTTAGTGGAAGCAAAAGATGGAGCAGTATTTCACCTAGACTGTGCTTTACTGTAATGAGAACATGCATAGATTTGAGCATACACGAAGATGATTTAATTAATGGACATTGAGATCGATAATTCCTTGTTTATCCTTTATAAAACTCCATATTATACATGGCCTATTACATTATTGCATACCTATTACAAAATGGGGAAATGTATACTTGATATGGTACTCTAATCCTACTCATAGATTCGAGATATGAGACTTTAATATGATATGTATGTCAAATTTGGTATAGCAACCAATTTACATAGCAACCAATTTGGTATAACAACTGATTTACATAGCCAAATTTTATACTTTAATGATGAAGAAGATGATGATGATGATGACAATGAGAATGTCGATGATGAGGATGATGACAATGATTGCACCAATAGGTTCTATACAGCCCAGTATGGGGGAGATCTTGTAACATTACATCAAGTTATGTAATGTTATTTTTATTAATAAAAAAATAAAAATAAAAATTAACTATAGGCCAAAATAAATGTCGGCCAAAAAAGAAAAAAAGCCTAATATGGGGGAGATGTTGTAATCTTCCTACCTAAGAAAACAATAAAAAAGTAAAAATTTAATTATCTGCAAAAAAAATGTGGGTCAGAAAAAAAACAATATGGGAGAGATGTTGTAATGTTCCTACCTAACAAATTAATAAAAAATAAAAAAATGAATTATTCGCAAAATTTTTTTGGCCTTGCACATGGTTTTAAAACCATATTCAAGGCCTTCTAAACAACCCATGGTTTTATTGTACATGGTTTAGGAAGGCCTCTTAAACAACCCATGGTTTTATTGTACATGGTTTAGAAGGGCCTTGCAAATGGTTTTAAGACCATGTGCAAGTCCTCCTAAACAACCCATGGTTTTAGGAGTGCCTTGCATATGGTTTTAAAACCATGTATGGGGAGATGTTGTAATGTTCGTTCCTAACAAAATAAAAAATAATAAAAAATATTATATGTCAGCCATAAATAATATTAAATATTAATAATAAAAGTATTATATGTGGACCTTAAATGAAAAGATGTGTCTTTTGGTTTGAATCAAATCAATTGATATATATAGGACACACCAAAGTTGATAGCTCATTGAGTGCAATACCTAAGAAGAGGTTTGCACCTCGAGAGATTTGATCACTCTCGGTGCTTGATAAAGCCTAGGATTTCGATCTAGGCTGGTGATAATGACAATGAGGATGATGATGATGACCA